>JAPTHA010000009.1:14695780-14707748 GCA_029814585.1 Gymnapogon annona
GGAATAATTCCACTCCAGAGGACTTGGCAAAATGGCAAACAGCAGTTTTACTTATTGCATGTGAAAGGAAGTATTCAGTGCCAATAAGACATTTGACAATGTATTAACAAAAGTGTCATTACAAGTATCAATTTGACAAAAAATGACAGACGAAATGTGCCCAAACCTAGATTTTTAAAGGCTAATCTTATAATAATAATAATAAATTTCATTTAAAAGCACCTTTCAAGACACTCAAGGATGCTTTACAAACAATACAAATATATTATATACGTATTGCAAATATCTTATGTGTGCATTCAAAATTATATTGGGAACATGAAACACAGGACACTCAGACCACACAAACTCCCATTAAGTATGTTTTTTTTCACAGTAATTAGCTTTTCAAAAATATTTTTGTTTGTGATTGATACTTTTGCACATTAACCCAAATTCTAACACTCATGCAATAATAACAATAACCTGCAGAGGGACCCAAATACTTAAAGATGTACTGTTGTCCTTTTCTGTTGCTTAATATGTGGTAGTTCTTGACTATATTAATTTGATATGTTTTACAATAGCATGTTTATAGTTCTATGCTTTGACTGATCACTTTAATAACATTTTAAATTGATTATAGGGACAGTTTTTGATTTCATTTTTGAATTTCATGATGAGCCTTTGTTGGACCTTGATACAACAAATTAGTCTTGTTCTTGACTCCGCAGTCACGATGGCAAGTCCAGGCAAAGACACCTACCGGATGAAGAGCTACAAGAACAAAGCGTTGAATCCTCAGGAGATGCGTCGCAGGAGAGAGGAGGAAGGAATCCAACTACGCAAACAAAAAAGAGAAGAGCAGGTAGAGACTTTCTTAAATGTGGGTTATTTAGTTGGCTCTAGGTTGACCAGATTTCACCCTTGACTGGCGTTTTGAATCACCTCACAGCTAAAACCTTTTTCAGTCCTATACGTGAGAGCAAATCTGTAGAACCATTACACAGAGTAGTTTGTAGTTGATGAAAGATGGTGAGTTGCAAACTTGGAGGGTAGAGACACAGGACACATACTAACACATTTGCCCTAATCCTGAACAACACATTTATCTCATATTGTGATGATGCAATAACGGATAACACTCCAGCTTAAAGTGGTGTTTGAGTAGCTGTTTTCATATACATGCTCAGAATATTGGTTAACTTTGGACACCATAACAGCTCTAGAAGCAGCATCTGACCTGGGAAATTGATGAGACCACAGAATGGGGATTATAGAAAAAAGCATTCAGAAGTTCTATGGCACGAAAATGGTGAAATGCACTGATAATCATAAAAGGGTTGAATGTAACAATGATCAGAATGATTTAACTATTGAACCAATGATCTGTTTCCGGTGTTAGGAGCAGTGTTACTGTTAAGTCGCTGGTTAATCACATTAGTTTTTGTCCTTTACAGTTGTTCAAAAGGAGGAATGTCTGTGTCCCGTCAAATGATGAGTCCATGTTGGAATGTCCCATTCAGGATCCAGATATCAGCTCCACCGTACCTGTGGCAGGTGTAAGTGTTTCGGCCCAGTCCCAGATACTTTACTTTGTCGTTGTCTGTGTATTTTTTTTTTTTTAATGTACACAGTCAGAGAAACATTTTTTCTGTTTGTGCAGGACTGTGTCATAACCCCAGATATGATTCAGATGATCTTCTCTGATGACCCAGACCAGCAGCTAATCGCCACCCAGAAATTCAGAAAGTTACTCTCCAAAGGTTGGCACATCCTTGGAACTTTCTCGTATGAAACATTAGGGCTGAAACTGATCAGTTTTTTTTATCGGTTAATCTCAGTTAATGATCGTTAGGCAAATTTAATAACCTGCACCCAGACTTGCTGATAGAGTAGACAAGAATGAAGTTTTCTGCCTTGATCAATCTTTTACTTGCAAGAAGATCAGCAGTTCCCAACAAGGCAACTTCCGTTAATGTCAGGTTACAATGTGTCCAAAGCTCTTTTATAATCGCACAACAGACATTTGGCGGAAATCAGACGTTTGCTGTAACTTCTTTGTAGACTAGTTTATGGGTTCTTCCTCCCACAGTTCAGGAACAGGGAGTCATCCTGTCCTTGAGTTGAGCTTCAGACAGTTCACACCTGCACAAGGACTGCATATTCCCTGCAACCTTCACTTATGCACAATATCAAACAATAAATGCAGTATTCATAAAAACACGGTTAATATAAGTGTAGAAACTGAGTATAGTATATGAGTACATAATGTGATAAAAGTATAACTACGTGTGTGATATTCCTGTGTGAAAAGGTCTGGAATGCCATGCAGTCTAAAGAGATGTTTCTTTTAATTCAGTAGTTTCAAATCTAAATTAAACTTAACTGATTTTCTAAAAAAAAAAAAAATGAAATCTGTAGAAGCTGTAGAGAGGCGTTGTATCTAAGATAATTAAAGCAGAGTTAATTTAAAGCCTTAACTGCAGGGTTATTTTAGATCAGTCGCTGAGGATATGCTAATATACCCAGTCTGTAAAAATAATGATGTCTTTTTCAGTGAGCCTGCGCCACTGAGCCTCTCACTCTCCAAAATCCTTTTCTCTTATTCTCCACAGAGCCCAACCCACCCATAGACGAGGTCATTTCCACTCCAGGCGTTGTCAACCGTTTTGTGGAATTCCTCAAACGGAGTGAGAACTGCACTCTGCAGGTGAGAGCTGGACAGCCTCTCAGTCGGCCAATGTGCATGCAGCTAAGATTAGCACTCTGCGTGTTTGAGTGGTTTCACTGTCGTGTTCTGGCATATTGCTGCTGTCACTTAAGACATCTTGTTTTCACAGTGTGAGGTTGGCAGAGACAAACTGTCGCCCTATCAGCTGTTCCAACCAAGAATAACTTGTAACCACTGGTTAAGTTGTCATCTGTCACTTAAATTGTAACTTTGTCCCTAATTTACTGTCTTTTACCACCCACGGCACAATTCTCAAAATTGCTGAGAACCATGCTGTTGAAAGTCAGAAAGAGGCTGAGAGGTGGGATTTAGAGCCAAGTCTCCGGAATGGAACTGACTAAGGAGTATTTGAGCTTTGTCTGTGTGGCAGAGAGTAATGTGATACTTTTAAAGCGGAAGTCTGAGTTTGTGGAGCAGGTTTAAAAACTATTGTTTGGAGGCAAAGCAATAGGTATTGAAGAGTATGTTACTTATTGGGTTTTTATTTTATGTAGAATTGAGCTCTTAGGATTCTCAAACATTTCAGAATTTTCGTTTTTTGTGTGTGCGTCGTGTGTGTGGGGGGGTAATTATTATGTTGAATGGAGAAGTCTTGGACTAATATGACAATGTGTGTGTTTCCACAGTTCGAGGCAGCCTGGGCACTGACTAACATCGCCTCGGGTACCTTCCTGCACACCAAGGTGGTGATAGAAACTGGAGCTGTTCCCATCTTCATCGAACTGCTCAACTCTGAGTATGAGGATGTCCAGGAACAAGTGAGAATTTTGGAAATGCCAGCACTCTAACTTTTTTTACAACATTACTCTGACGTCAGGCTTCTTTTGGGACTTCTTTTGGCACTATTCATGATTACTGGTTTTGCCGCATTTGAGCTTGGTCTTGGCGTGAAGATTGGTTTTGTCTCTTATCTCAAAGAGGATTTTATGTCAACACTAGAGCTGCACAGGCTCTAAATTGCACATGTAATGTATTGAAAAGGCTTTTAAAAAATCTAATATTTATCTAGAACCCTGAAATCTTATGCTGTACAATTACCTGAGAGGTCAACCTTTTGGTTGTCAGTTAGGATGTCTATGAGTTTCTGTTGAATTATTGACATAAGTGTGTTTGTGTATTCTCCATGTCGAAAGGCCAGAGATCACCGCTGTGTGTGTACTGTTTCAGGCGGTGTGGGCGCTGGGGAACATAGCAGGAGATAACGCTGAGTGCAGAGACTACGTGCTCAACTGCGGCATCCTACCGTCTCTGCAGCAGTAAGTGTCGGCCTCTTCCTTTCTGATAGGTTTGACTTCAAATGAAACGTTGCATGAAATGAAACAGATTGCGTTTTCAGGCTCCTCGCCAAGTCCAACCGTCTCACCACAACACGCAATGCAGTGTGGGCTCTGTCCAACCTGTGCAGAGGAAAGAACCCACCGCCAGATTTCAGCAAGGTTAGCCCAGTTTCCCCTCATGATGCTAAAATACCTGACTTGGTTTCATGTCCACTACTGTTTTTTAATGACTCTGTGTCATCTGTGCGGTTTTCAGGTATCGCCCTGTCTCAGCGTGCTGTCCAGGCTTCTGTTTAGCAGTGATCCAGATGTTCTTGCTGATGCATGTTGGGCTCTGTCCTACTTGTCTGATGGCCCCAATGAAAAGATTCAGACGGTGATCGACTCTGGAGTCTGTCGCAGGCTGGTGGAGCTGCTCATGTAAGAATCTGCTCTCATAGGAATTGGTTGATTCCAGTTATCAGGCTGGGTTTTATATTGAGAATAGGCAACAAGGATGCTAGGTCTAATCTTCCCACGGGGATGTTATTATGAATCATGCTATACATAATTCAGAATAGACTATTTTTAAGTTGTATTTATTTTTAAACCACACTGTTCACCTGTTTGTTTGATACTTGCATAGAAGTTACTGCCACGTGGTAAATTTTGAACAACTCTGGGTAGTTCAGGGGTGGTTCAGGAGGTAGAGGGCGTTGTCCAAAGGTCGGCGGTTCGAATCTCGCTCTGTCCTGGCCATGTGAATGGGTTGTGCAGGCAACGGATCATTTGATGTATGCGTTAATAGGAAAGCACTCTATAAATCTGATCCCTCATTATTTTTACCTTGCAAATTAAATTTCAGCGCTGGAGTAAAGTCAAAAACACGTGGAAGTGCTTTGGATTTGGTTGAACTGTCAGGACTAGTCAGGTGTTTAGCTTTAAAGAATGTATGAGCTTTTCCTGTGATCACTTTGGTATAAATTGAATAATGCTGTTTTGAATAGGTTACCAATAAATTCTCTTTTTATATTAAATTGAACAGGCACAGTGACTATAAGGTGGTTTCTCCTGCTTTACGTGCAGTGGGTAACATTGTGACTGGAGATGACATCCAGACACAGGTCAGTCTCCTCAACTTTCTCACTTTCCCTATTCATAATTTAACATCATACACCATGTTAATTATACTTTTTTACAGGTAATCTTGAATTGTTCGGCACTACCATGTTTACTACACCTCCTCAGCAGCCCCAAGGAATCCATCAAAAAGGAGGCATGCTGGACTGTGTCTAACATTACAGCAGGAAATAGAGCTCAAATTCAGGTAAAAAAAAAAAAAGTATGATCCATTGATGAATCTGAAGTTGTTGGTAAGAGGTCGATGGTGGTGACGCTATTTTTTTTACTTCCTTGTCAGAATGTAATTGATGCCAACATCTTTCCCGTGCTCATCGAGATCCTTCAGAAGGCTGAGTTCCGCACGAGGAAGGAGGCGGCGTGGGCGATCACTAACGCCACCTCTGGAGGAACTCCTGCACAGATCAAGTATGTCACTCACTGATTAAGCATGTGTGACTATTTCACTGTTGCAATTGTCTCAGAAGTACATTTCATTCAGAGTTCATTTCCGATGTTTTAATTGTAGATTCAATTTAAGATCTCGTCTGGTTTTTGTCATAGGTACCTGGTATCTCTTAATGCCATCAAGCCCATGTGCGATCTGCTGACAGTAATGGACTCAAAGATAGTCCAAGTTTCCCTGAATGGTCTGGAGAACATCCTCAGACTGGGAGAGCAGGAGGCCAAACAAAACGGAACGGGCATCAACCCGTACTGCGCCCTCATTGAGGAGGCCTATGGTATGACCCTAATACACCACACTTAAGCCAGGCACTGATCTCAACACACATCTTTATAACACATCTTAGTGTTGGGCTCAAAACACTTGGTCTTGATTGTGTTAGTACAGAAAAACGGAGTTGCTGAGGTGTCGTCACAAAATAATCTGCCACTTTCACTGAGTGTTTCAAAATGTTCAGAAAGCTTTAGATCAGTTCTTACAACATCAGCAGGTGATCAGTGAGTTTTATTTATTTAGTTTTTTGCAGTTTTCATTTGAAAATGAATGAGTTGAAATGCATGAGAGGAAGGGGAGGTTTCATTTAGACTCGAAAATTGGTTCCATTGTGTTGTTGGCTTTTTGGAGACCTTGATAGAACACTAAACTGTTACTTAAGTGGGTGTGATATGTCAAACATGAAATACTAACTGTTCCACATCAGTCACACCAATGAGACTCTGCTTTTTGTTTGTTGTTTTACAGGCTTTGTAAAATAGTCTGACTGTCAGTTTCGTCAAAATTGTATTTATTTTACACTAGCTACATTTACATGCATAGTATATTTTATCTTTCACCTTAATTTCTCCTAAATTGTTACATACAGAATGAAAATGAAAACTCTATTGATAGTCCAGTTTATCTGCAGCTGTACATCCATCCAGGTACCCTAGTATTACGCTATCCTAATATACTAATATTCACGCTTCCTACTGCATATATAATAGAGATGCAGTGTACATATATGGATATTTATATTTATTCCACCTGTGTCATTAGTTGCACAAATGACATCCTTTGTAGGATCGCGGGGGTCACTGGAGCCTATCCCAGCTACTCGGGGTGAAGGCGGGGGGTATTATTATATTATGAATAGGCTGTACAATGGTCTTCATCTAGAAATGCTCCATTCAGAAACAAGCCTTATTCAGGATGTCTGTATGGACTATGCTGTTTACATGAGGTGCATACTGGACCTTTTTTCTCTGTATGTAAACATCCTCACACCAGGAAGTTGGTTCAGTTTGTGCAACGTCTTTTCTAGAGCTCTGAAAGGCTTACGTCCCTCAGTATTGCCAGTGGGATTCATTCCTGATCACGTGACTCATCACTCTGCTGAATGTGTTGGATCTCTTGAATTTTTTTTGCATCTTCGTCCCCTCCAGGTCTGGATAAGATTGAGTTCCTGCAGAGCCACGAGAACCAGGAGATTTACCAGAAAGCCTTCGACCTGATAGAACACTACTTTGGCGTGGAGGAAGAGGACTGTAGTCTGGCGCCGCAGGTGGACCAGAGTCAAGGTCAGTTCATCTTCCAGCAGCCGGAGGGGCCCATGGAGGGGTTCCAGCTCTAACCTCCTCCCCCGCGTCCAAATCTCCACTTTATTTCTTCCTGGGCTCTAGAAATCCCCCCTCATAGAGACCGAGGCCTCTTCGGGGGCCAGTTCAGACTGAGGCCTTTACCGGGTCTCTCCTAGGCTCGCTCCACCAGCTCCTCCTTACACCTTCACTTCTACTACGCCATTGCAGCAGCACAAACACAACACATTTGTGATTATGGAGGTGAACGCGGTTCCTGTCGCCGTCGGACACATTCAGAGACTGAATCGAGGACTTGGCCGTGGAAAGCCTACTTCTGTTCATGCAAAAGAAAGAAAGAGTCCCTGTTTTTTTTTTTTTCTTTATCTGGACAGAAAAATACTCCTTTGACTTATATGATCTCATTCTTCTCCCGCGAAATGATGATGTTTGTGTTACACTTAGAAGCCAGTGTCTCCACATCAACATCCATATCCGTTTTCGAATGTGAAACTACCTCTTCAGTCGTCAACGAGCAGAAAGGTAACTGACAGACTGAGGGGTCTGAATGAACAGAGAGCTGCAGACTGATGTTTCGGTGTGTGTCGCAGACAGTTGTGGGTGTTTTAAATGCTACGCGTCTGAAGCAGCTGCACGTCATACTCTCTGGATTCTTCCTCCCCTTGTGTCGACGACTTCCTGGAGGTTCATGGGTGGGACTTTATTTATTTGTCTTTTGAGAGTTTTGGAGGATCTGTTTTTGTTCTTGCACCTTCAGCTCTGACTGAAGGCATCTGCTTCCTGGATGATATGACCAATCACAGGAAAAAAAAGTACATTTTGCAAACCACCGATAAATATGATCTCGGAAAATACATCATATTAGTAGTTTTAACCAGGTCACTCCCCAGAGGGTTTGTGTTTCATCTGGCTGGTTTACAATTTTTAGGTTTCAGGCAAGGAAATTACATTGGATAGGGTTAAGACAGAGACATGGTTTGGTTTAAATGTTAACGAATCCATCTAGATGTTGGTATCTTGTCCTAAGTGTCAAAGAACTATGGGAGCGTAGACCTTACCATTCAGTAAATAAATAAATACAGATATTTTAAATATTTGTATTTGAACATAGTCTCTGTCGAACCTAATTCTAACAATACAGATGTATGAGTTCTATTTTAATTTAACAAGGTGCATTATGTGTAATGACATTTACATGTATGCAAGCACTATTTTTTTCATGAACAACCTGAGACTTTTTAAGAAAAATAAGTGCAATGTTAAAAATATTCTGCCTGAATTTGTCATTTACACATCCGCATCACAATGTACAGACGGCGGATCTACAAACACGCAACACACGTGCTAACAGTCAGAATACTGTTAAAATGCCACTTCTCTCAAGACATTTGAGGTTGTTCATATTTAAAGTGTAATACCACTAATGACCAGCAGAGGCCAGAAGTGCACAGATGTGCATTGAATTGGCATAGAGTCATTTTAGTTCACTTCATTTACCATGTCTGTAAGCTGATGTGTTTGGCTCTACTTGTGGTAAGGTAGGTTCACCGACATTAACTTACAACCTACGACACCTACAACCGGCTCCATGCTCTTCCCAAACTTTACATTTCTGTCCAAATATGATCACGTCCGGTTCCAAAAAAAAAATCAAGTTGACGTCGACCAAAATGCAAAGTAAAGCCTTCAAAACTACATCAGCTTGGCCGTGTTGACTTTTACTCAGACTAAACAGCTTAAGTCTAACCTCAAAACTGTTTAAATACTAAATGCACACATTTTTTAAAACACTTAAAACACAAAAACGTTTATGAAATGATTTTTTTTTTAATTTCAGAGGCATTTTGAAATTGTAGATATCTATGGTTTGCAGAAGTGTACACACTAACTGATGAACTGATTGCTCCGTAACAGTGTTGGTGGTTGAATCTTTTTGCTGCTTGTTTTAAATTATGCTAATTTCTAAAAGCAGTATCAGGGCACGTCGGGTCCTGTCATGATACACGATGCAGTGTGTGCAACTTGTTTTGTTTTAGTTTCCCGAACTAGCGACATGATATATCTTTTTAAATTATTATTATTATTTTTAGCTTTTTTTTTTTTTTTCCCTGCTTGCAGTCATTTCCCTTGATGTGATGGGACTTGTTGACTAAATGGGACGGGTTTGTATATTATATATACACGTAAGAAAATGGGTGGAAAGTATTTGACAGGCTATGAGAAAGGTGGATTTATGCAGTTGTAGTGATTCCAGTCCTTCTCAGCTTCTCCTTAAACGCATCCTCTGCTATTTTGGTTTTTTAATTTCACAGAGGCTCTTGTCTGGAAGTGAAGTCTTCTTCATATGGAAGCACTTTTTTTTCTTTCTTTTGCCTCTAATCTTTTTTTTTTTTTTTCCTCCCCAATACCTGCACATGTGAGAACTGCAACGTGAAATGGATCTTGATTTATGTGAAATGGAAAATGTAAGGCAGAAATGACATCAATCAAGTACATAAATCATGTATAGCCTTCTAATGTTTGTGGTTTGTTATGATTGTATATCTTTTTTTAAATTTTTTTGGGAAGGGTTTTTTTTATTTTTTTTTTTGGTAGTTTTTTTTTTTTTTCCGGGGGGGGTGGGGGGTTCTCTCTCGCTGTGTTCTTGTGGCTGTCGGTAGAACTTCCATGTTAGAACTGGAGCGGTGAATTGCTGTATAGAGCCACAGTCCTTGTGAAGTCCCAGTGCTTCATTAGACCGGCTGCCTGCCTCCTCTGTGTGGGATGCACACTTAATATTGTGTAACAAGAATTAATAAAAGAGTTCTGTTGGATACAACCCTCAATGCATCATCACTGCCCTTCTAAGCTTCTCAGGTTTCATACAGGTGCTTGAAATCCTTGAAGGCTCGAATTATAATGGTGCGTTTTCCAGGTCTGAAAAAGTGCTTGAATTTTAACTTCAAGGGCTGGAAAGTCCTTGCTATTACTGTCAAACTTTGGTTCTCGACCATAATTTGTTCCAGAAGCCTGGCCGAGTACTGAATTTATTTTCCCCCGTTTGAAATAACAGAATTTATTTCGTTTTTGAGTGTGAAATTGCTTCCCGTTTTAGAATCGTAACGTTATTTATACATCAAATTAAACAAACTAGCAACAAATTGTATGTAAATAATGGTAACGTATAATAAAATGTAACCAATGTCATTTTTTTTTCTTACCTTTCGGTGAACAGCTGATGGCGTGGGGGGGGGTGGGCAGTCATTGCTTGGCAAAGGAGTCCCCTTCAAGCAATACAAGGGGGAAATTCCTCTTCTGGGTGCTTTCCAGATTAGTTCCTTTTTGATTAGTTCCTTCTTCAATTTGTCAGTGGTACGCACAGTTTTATATTTCACACCACTGTTACGGTTAGACATTATTATTACTGTTAGACATAATTATTATTATTACTGTTAGACATTATTCTACCTATTACTGTTAGATATTTTTATTACTGTAGACATTATCATTATTACTACTGTTAGGCATTATTATTATTCCATTTAGACATTATTCCTCTTACTGTTAGACATCATTATTACTATTACTACTGTTAGACATTATTATCATTACTGTTACTACTGCTAGACATTATTACTGTTAAACATTTATTATTATTATTACTATTAAACATTCCAAAGGCAAAAATAAATTCCAAATAATTTCCAAACTTACTACTACTAATAAATAGTATTACTGTATTTTCACGACTATAAGGCTCACTTAAAAAAGGCTGTAATTTTCTCAAAGATTGAGGATGCGCCTTTTAACCAGGTGCGCCTTATGTGTGCACTGAGTTCCAAAATCTGTAAAAGTGTTGTTGTGAGATTTTGGTAAACACTCCGCTTGATCGACTATCGGACCATTTCCCGCCGACATCGGGATGTAAGAAGACTATTTACAACGATTTTCTGTGAAGTGCCAACAGAGAATCAATAGGAACTGACGACAACGCAGCAAATACACAGAAAATACGGTAATTACTTGGAGAGACTTTATGCAATTTAAAAAATAGATCTCCACGTCAAAAACGAAAATGAGTGCTTTCCCTTATTTGGGGGGGTAAGACTTTGTTCTTCTGCTTTCTGAACTTTTTGCTATTATGAAAAATAATCTTAAATGTTTGTAGCACAATACAATGTACATCACTGTGACAAAAAAAGAAATCATGGGCTCCTATGTGATGAGGTAATGTGCTTAAAAAAAAATTGAACGAACCCTGTCTTCTGAACAACTTGATTCTCAGGCTTTGTTGTTTGTTTTTTTTGGTTTAAACTTTACTATTAGCTCTCGAGTCCTTCTACTTTTTTGTGGTTATAGTTTCTAACGATTAAAATTCAAAGAAACGCATCATATGTTAATTTGTTCCATCAAACTAGAAGCTACTTTCATCGCAATTAAAATTATACCAAATGTGATACAAACTCTTAATGCATTTCCTCCATTAAAATAATTTTTTCCCACCGGAGCAGGATAAACATGAGTCACAATGTGTCACTCAATGGTTATTATGTTGTTGTTCAAGTAAATCATTTAATGAGTATCATAGCATTTCCTGTGATAACATACAACCTTCACAGAACAATGCTGCGTGTTATACTTAATGTTTTACGTGCTGATCAGGTTTTACAGGAACTTTTTTTTTTTTTGTATGGTGTTTTTCCACAATTGTAAAACTCTTAAAGGCATAAAACAGATCCAAGCATTGAAACACACTTATAGCCACCACACTTGCTTTAAATTTTCACCTTATTGCATTTATATATTTTTTTAAAACTTGTCTTTCCTCTCCCGTTTTCTATGCTCATTACGGTCTTTTTTT
>JAPTHA010000009.1:15070786-15084892 GCA_029814585.1 Gymnapogon annona
ATCTATCTATCTATCTATCTATCTATCTATCTATCTATCTATCTATCTATCTATCTATCTATCTATCTATCTATAGGTTGCATAAAATAATCACAACCCATTTAAATTGTACTGTTGAAAGATTGTAAACTGTTTTTTTTAATGTGGGTTAACTGATAGTTTAAAACAGAAACCAGAATAAAGGAATGTGGTTATCGTCACGCAATAAAACACCGTGGATTCCCTCATGATGCATTTGTATCTTACTTGCACTTCTGCACTCGTGTGGCACACAGTTTCACAGACTGGTTCAAGGCAGATTTCATTTTTAAACGGCTCATGGAAGAATAAAGACTGAAGGATATAAATGGGTAAGTTATTTAATTGGTTTTGTCATCATGAGATTAAATGGACAGACTTTTAAGATAAGATTTGTTGTGTTGAGAAACTCATACTGTATGTCGCTGCCCTAATCACTGTCACGATTACATAAACTCTCAGTATCTGCACATGTAGATGTCAGTGGGTGATGGGAAACATTAGATTACTTTAGATTAGATATACCTTTATTTGTCCCACTCGGGCAAATTTCAGGAAACATGATCGAGGGAATATTCATGTTGGGAGATTCAGTATTTTGTGATTCACTAATAATTTTCTAATAATAAATAACAATTCTATCATTTAAGAAAGTGTAAAGCATACATTGCAGACATGGATAAACTTGTTTTAAAAACAGCTGAAAAAACTCAAAAACCAAGAGGAACACTTGTGTATATTTTGGATTTATTTTGGTTTCTTGAACGTATTCTATTCACTCTATTCAAAATTAAATAAATTAAAGACCCATTTACTTCTTCTAATCGTGAATTTATTTGCAAAAGGTCTAAATCATGGAATGAAGTATACCTTGAACCTTGAAAAACGATAGTTTCCTCTTTCAATTTATCATACTGTTTTAATGGTCTTAAAAAAGAGAATTTCCACCAGCCCTCATCATACAAGCATTCCAGTGAGTTTTTTCTTTGATCTTTTATTGTGAAAAGGCAGACATATACTAACGAGACTGTCACCTTCTAAATTAATTTCTGCAAGGACTTGACCATCTCTAGTAAATCAATTCCTGCATTTCCTAATAACAGTGGTGTGCTGGTAAATTGTCCATGTATTTCCATATCTTGTAGTACACCCTACTTCTTTTTTTCATCCAGTAGGTTATTTCCTCCAGTTTCACACAACTGCTGACTTCTTCAACCACATCTTGATTGGAAGGGGGGCGGGGTCTAATTTACATTTTCTATCAAAACATTTCTTAGTGATTGAATTTCTGTCCGTTTCTTCACATACTTTGACAGTTTGAGTTTAGTTACATTCATGAGTACACGTTCAAGGTCCAGTGGAAATGTGACCCCATGGATATTCGATAGAGATTCACCCTCCTACACGACAAGAATATGATCTTGTTGTGTAGAAATGTAACTGCAATATTGTCTTATGAAAAATAAAAAACAAATGAATATCAAACAAAAAAAAACCATTTGCTTCCGAGGGACCTGTCTTCCTGTCAGATGGAGGAGTCCCATCCACAGCTTTGTACTCTCTACTATTATATGTTATTGTATATATATATTATATATATTATTATATACTCATTATCGGTAACCGGGAGACTTGCATGAGAAGATTGTGATGCATAGCGTCTTGTTACATCGTTGTACTGTTGCTTTTACTGCTTTCCATGACCTGAATACTTCTAGGACTAGTTTATCTGGAACCTATAACCTGACAACAGTGTTGTCATAGCTCAACCTGCTTTTTTTTTTTACTTTCAGTTCTGGACTTCCATGCTACACGACAACTGCCTCACTGACCGATGGAAGAGTGAAAACTGAAGAACAAGAAGCCACACAAATGGGTAAATTGTGGATAGTTTTGTATTTTAGATAGATTTTGTGTTATATATTTGAACCGGGACTGGTTTATATAACAACATTTCCTGATACAAGTTATATTTTTGGGTTTCTTGACAGACTTTGTACTAGGAGTGCCGCTGAAAGTGATTGCTGCAACCTTTGCACTCAACCTGGCGGCAGAGAAGGCGGTAGAGGTGAGGCCCATGACCTGGTGTCTTAAATCTCGCCATCTTGCCAAAGTAACCGGTTTGGATGGATTGTCATCTTTCTTGGGCTGCTTCGGACTCGGCCTGGCATTCTTATCCATCGCCTGTGGGATTGCGTGTGGCTCGGTCATCATGGTGGCGTCCAAGATGAGACCACAGTCACCTTGGCTGACGACGGCGTGCATTGGGCTTTCAGTGTGTGGGGGATGTGGACTGGCTGGAGGGATCATTGGAACCGTCTCCATCACGCTGATGACTCTGGCGCAGAAGGGTCTCCTGGTGACGGGCTTCATCCTAGGCTTAGGTTTACTCATCGTGTGTCGGGAAACAAACAATCTGAGAATGACGCCATCGAGAATGCTGGTCATGTTCAGCGTGACGTTCATGACCGTGCATCTCTCAGTCTACTCAGGTCATAACTCTAATATTATCGTCGTGTTGACTGTGCTCCCAGCATTGGTTCTAATGGGTTACCTAGCAGATAAAATCGCCTTCAAGAAGGCCACGGGATACATAATACTCACCTTTATCTTGCTAGTACCATTTACCGGAATTCTGATAGGAATCGGGACTGAGAGGTACTCCCTAAAGCATTCACACGTCAGGGAGACGGTGGAAACGGTGAAGTTTCTGGTCTATGGAGTACAGATGATGACTGGACTGATCGGTGCCGTGATAGGAGCTTTGACGATCAACTCCTGGCAGGAAGAAGAAGCAGTCAGAGGTCTGTCGCTGTGGATTTGTGGACCTGCGACTGTGATCCTATACAATCTTGACATATGCTCCCCAGACCCAGACCTTCACAGCTTCTTTCGGGACTATTTCGGTGCAGGAGCAGAACTTGGGTTGATATCAGGTCTTGCTGGAGCCTCTGGGGTCTCTCTGGGTCTGGCGGTCCGAAGAACACAAAAAGCCTGCCCCGCCACCATAGTACTGATGGTTGGGTTTTTGTCGGTCGTTGCACTCAAGTACTTCCTCCCATGCAATAATATAATCGTACCTGTGATTTGCCCCCTTGCCCTGTGGGTCCTGAGCAATATGGAGGACATACAGGTGCACGAACACAGGCACAAAGTGGGCTTTCTACTGGAGACTGCTGTGGATACTGCCGTGCTCGGTGGAATCATGATGGGGGCCATGGTTGTGGGTGTGGCCGGTCTTCTAACGGCTGCCCTGGGATCTGCAGGATCTTATGGCATAATGTTTGGTCTCATTGTAGCAATATGGAACGCATTAAAAGTGTCATGTGAGAGCTCCTAGAGAGAACCCATACAGAGCCAGGGAGATCATATTAAACTCCTTATATATCATATTGTATCATGACAAGGTTGATTCATTCATTCATTCATCTTCCAAACCCGCTTTATCCGTTGCAGGGTTGCAGGGCATAACAAGGTTGATATTTATCATTGATTACACTGAACAATCACTACTGGACAATCACTTCATGGAAACAATGAAAAAAAACATGTTTGCATTTATGAAGACAGATTTTTAACAAATGGAATGATCTGATGTTTGTATTTTTAAATCAAATATAGTCATGTTTTCTTTTTTTTATTGTTCATTCTGAGCTCTAGAAAATAAAACAAATATAAATCTATATACGTACATACATACATACAAGGAATCAATAACGAAGCACAAGCCAATACATAAAGGTGATCAATAGCCTACAGTATTTTCCATATACGTGTTAATAATAAATGAGTCATATGTGCAGCTCAAAAAGGAGTTTAACAGAAAACTACCTTTACTCTCTCTGTGACTTGTACATTTCATTGTAGCTATTTTGTACTCTTTGTATTTTGTTTTTTTTTGTCTGTTTTCTCTGATCCAGTCATTGTGGGTTGGGAATGTCGTCTTTTAATGTGTGTGAATGTAATTGTAATGTTGTCTTATGAAAAACACAAAAATAAACTATTATTTGTGGGGTTTTTTTTACCTGCATTGTGTTTTATGTGGCCTTTGTGTTTTTTGTTTTGTTTTGTCTTGTCTCTTGTCTCTGATCCTGTCATTGTGGACTGTGAATGTCATCTCGTAGTGTATGAATGTAATTATACTATTGCATAACGTCCGAACGCTGAGTGAGGAGCCAAATGCTGAGGCGAAAATGAGGCTTGAGATATAACAAGTCCAGTTTATTCAAGGTTCTGATTCACAGAATACTGTACATTTAGAGCACATATTGTTAAGAATCATGTATTGTCAAGCTGTATTTGTGTACATCCGCTTTCTTTTATTTTTTCCACTTCCTGTCCGGACTGATGTGTCTGCCTTCATGTGTCTTAGCTTCACTCCCAGTTCCCTCTCTCTGTATATAGGTCTGCGTCTGTGTCCTTGTCCTTTGTCAGTCTGTTGCATGTCCCTGCCCAGCATACATCTTCGTTACTGTCCTGTCTTGTCGAGTGTTTCTAAAACCTTTTGTAAGTATCGGTTATAGCGAGATAATTGTATTTCTAGTCAAGTCTGTTTGTTATACAAATTGTTAGTTTTTCCTCTTTAGAGTGATTTTGATTTCATTAGAAGTGTTTTTTTTTGTTCATGTTAATCCTTTTACTATTTTTCCTCTTAGCGAGTGATTTTGATTTATAGTTCATTATATAGAATTTTCCCGTTGTGGGTTTTGTTGTTAATGATATTGTAAAGATTATTCCCGCGTTTATAAGCGGCTCTTTTTGTTATTTCCAATACTGATGTTAAAACAGTCCAGTACGGTTAATCCTAGAATGTTGTGATCTGAACTTAAAATAAAACAGTTATTTTGAAAATTACACAATCAGCGTCTGGGTCGGTCCTATCTTATACATTTCTAACACATATAATATGTAGAGAGACAATGAGACACAAGTGAAACACATCAGGGAGGGGCAAATAATCACGCAAGTGGGAAAGCGGGGAAACCGGGAAGTAATGACACCAGACAAGATACAAGAGGGAATCTTGTACATTCTTGTCACATTGTCTATCTTATTTATTCTTATTTATTATTGACTGTTTGTCGTCATATTTACACTGCAGTTACTCTCGGCTTTGGATTCATTTCATCAACTGTGCACTTTTATATTTCCATATTTATTTGGGTTATCAGCTGTCAACTATGGCATTTCATTACCGGATTCATTGTGTGTGTGTCTGTGTAATGACAATAAAGGAAGTCTAAAAGTCTAAGTCTAAGTCTAAAGTCTAAGTCTAATCTATCAAAATAAAACAGGTAATGACCAGACCAAAAAAAAACCTAACGCCTGGCGGCAGACGTGACATATTGTCTGTTGTCTATTAAAAAATCCAAAACCAAAAATACCTCTACAGTGGAGGTACATGTCTTCTTGTCGGATGCAGGAGTGCGATATACGTACTCTTTATCAGTAACTGAGAGACTTGCATGAGTAGATTATGATGCACAGTGTCCTGCCACGTTGTTGTACTGATGCTTTTACTTCAGCAAGAAGTCTGAATACCTGAATACTTCTTGGGCTAGTTTAGATGGACCCTATAATGTGACAAGAGTCAGTGTTGTCACAACACAACCCCCTTTGTCTTCGTCACGGCCATAGGATCTTACTTTTACTTTCAGTTCTGGACTTTGGCTGGATAGCTCAGTTGGTAAGGCAGCGGGCTGGTGCATAGGGAACCTGGGTTCGATTCCCGAGATGAGCGTCTACTGGGGTCTGATGTAAAATCTCCTGCCAAATAAATCACATATGCGAATTGGATTTGCTGTGTCAACCCCGGAAGGGAAAAAGCCGAAAGAAATGATCACTTTCAGTTCTGGACTTCCATCCCACATTACAGCTGCTTCACTGACTGATGGAAGACTCAAATCTGAAGAGGAAGAAGCCACACGAATGGGTAAATTGTCCATAGTTTTGTATTAGATTTGAACAAGGACATTTCCTGATATATTTTTGGGGTTTTGTGACAGACTTTATCCTGGGGGTGTCAGGAGCCCGCTGCCTCTGTCAGTTGGTCAGCAGCCTGTGATCCCAACCTGTCACCTAACAACCCCCAACTGTCAGTTAAACCAGCGTCCTGTTTTCCTTCCGCCACCTGCTTCCGCCGTAACTGCTATTACCAGGGTCAGACCACTAATCACCGGGATGACAGAGACAACATTGGCGGCTATTAGAAGTCCCTGCTTGAGACGACACGCTGTCAGATCGTCGGCGCACATCACTGGGCTGCATCAGGGACCCGTTACCCCGTGTCAAGGATCCTTCTGTCTGTCAAAACCCACAAGCCCACATCAAGGACCCGTCTCTCTATGCGGACAGGTAAGACATGCCTCAGTGAGCCGTCCGCCTGTCTGCACCTGCAAGGTCCGCATCTGTCAGGACCATGCGAGAAGACGCCTAGCTTCAAGCTCCCCGCTCGCACACCCAGCCTGCCTCTCCCCGTTCCCCCCTGAAACTTAAAGAGTGTTAAACGTGACGCATCGGTGTCCTCTCCTGTCTCTTCTGGTGGTCCTCTGTCAGGGAGTGCCAATGAAAGGGGGCGCCGCTAGCTTAACACTCAACCTGGCAGCAGAGAAGACGGTACAGGTGATGTCCGTGACCTGGTATCTCTCCTCAGGCTCTGGCAATCACAGACATAACTGGTTTGGATGGATTGTCGTCCTTCTTGGCCTTGGCCTGCTTCGGACTCGGTCTGGCCTTCTTAACTGTGGCATGTGGGATAGTGTTTGGCTGTGGCGTGAGGGCGGATTTTGCAACGACACTGCTTCTCATGCTTTGCAGGTGAGTGTGTCGTCTGTTACCTTTTGACCTTCTAAACTCCACCCATTCCTCAGAGAGGATCGCAGGGAAAAGCTTCTTCTCGTATTCAAGTAGTAAACAGTGAATGACAGGACACGTTGGTCACGAGGAGACGACAGATGGCCGATAGTAGAGGAATGCTGCTCGATGACACCTGCAGCCAGCAGAGATCAGGGAGATTAGGACACCTGAGGGCTGGATACAGGGAGGACAAACCGGTAGTGGGCGTGTCCTGTGTGGGTTGCCGTTGCATAAACACAAAGGGACAAGTGCCAGATGACAGGAACACCCAAAGTGTATTTGAGATTGATTAGGGAACACCGTCACAATTACTTTGATTCAAAACTTCAGTCAGTTCTTCTGTGGGAAAAGCATGGTACATTCCAAACACAGTAAGTACTATTATCGGTTTTTTCCCGCTCATCTCTGCAATTGTGTGGTTTCTTTTTTCTTGTATTTGCTTGTCAGGACAATATAAGTAACCAGTATTTTCATTTTATTACAGTCGCTTTAATTTGTATTTTTATCATAGGTTTTATATGATGCACAGATGGGATGGCACTTTATTAATTCTATTATGTTCTATTTTATTCTGTTCTATACTTGTCGTATATTTTGTGTGTTGAATACTATACTCTCAGATATTACAAACCCATTAGGAATATTTTTACTTGATTTTTGATGGACATAATTGCACAACTCTCCCATGTGTACCACTACTGTATGTTTTATTGTATTGTGCAGTATTTCTATTGCACCTTATACTAGGTTATTGTCTTCAACCTCCATTATCACAGTCTTCACTCACATGGCTGGTGGAAAACAGATAGGGATCATGACAGCGTGGTGGTTAAACCTGATAAACCAGACCAGCAGTGGAAGAAGTATTCAAGTCTTTTACTCAAGTGATAATAACAAAATGTAAACATACACCAGCACCCCTTACTTGAGTAACAATGTGTATTACACTACAAGTGTTCCCTTTGCCATAAAAAGACCAGGTCGGGTTTTAATGATCATATATGATATTTTTGATTCAATGTGATCATATATTATATTGATGTGTGTACTGTGTCTTTCTGTTCATATTTAAGGTTGAGATTTTCTTTTAAATTTGAATTTGTAAACTATTGCTGTTTAATTTTCAGCAGTGCGTCATATACTTTAAAGATCATCACGTGTATGTTTTCAACTTTGTGACAAAATCTTTTCCAGTGAAGACAGCAGTTGATTTATCTCAAAAGTGAGAACAAGATCAGTACACAAAGGAAACACTTTATCCTTTATTGCAACATCAGCATTTAACATTAATATAATTTTCGTTGGAAGTAAAGCTGTCAAATGTAACATGTTGTAAACAGTTTTTTTTTTTAAACTAGAGTTATTGGATGAAATGTGCATAAAATCTGGGTTTAACAAATGCTCTTGAACGGCATATATTTAAATAGAAAGTTTATATGAACAATAATGTTTAATGTTTTCACTATTTCCAAAATTTGCAGATATGACTGATACATGCAACTGTGCACAACTATTACAAAAAAGGTGTTGATCATCTGTCTGTAACTGTAATGAGTCCATGTAAATGACTACATGTAACTTTTGCACCTTTATTACACGCACAGGATGGAAACAGGAAGTGCAGAGCTACAACAGAGGGAAAAAAATAAAGTTAGGTTTCTTGATCGAAAATTTTTTCTCTGTCAATTGACATGTTGTGCCGTGCTTAAAAGTGCAAACGCTCCGGGGCGGATACAAATTGTGATTGACAGTCCTTCTTAAAAAACAAAAAAGCAGGATCAACCATTTTAATTTTGTTGATCCTGTCCTCATATCGCAACTACAGGTCTATAGACTATCATCAGTCTGTGGTGGGCACATTCTCAGAGGTGAATGATGGGGCGGGAGGAGGGGTTTAATCAGTGCTCTCTGCCGGTGCGACAGCCACACGTGCACAGTGGAATCACGCACTTATAAAGGAAAGCATTTAGAGCAGGGGGTGTCAAACTCATTTTAGTTCAGGGGCCAAATTCGGCCACATTAGGTCTGACCTGGGCCGGGCCAGTCCAATAATAACAGAATTACATATGACTAATCTCCATATTAGTTATATCATACATATATCTCCATATATCATACATATATCTCCATATTACATATAATCGACTCCAAACTGTCCTCACATGATGAAAATGTTTACGTCTACAAACTGTCCTTTAAAACAATGAATAACATTAACAACCTCAACATTATTGAGAAAAAATAGACTTGGACTTAGACCTTTATTGTCATAATAAGTGTCATTTTAACAGATTATCATTTATACATGTACATTACAACTGACAGATCACAGTGGATCCACAAATACACAAAACATTCAGTAAAAGGTAGAACTTTGCTCAAATTACACTTAATTCTCCTTAGGCATTTTGGGTTGTTTATTTTGGTTAGGACTATTTATGTTTTTTTGTTTTGTTTTGTTTTTTTGTGAAATTATACTTAGTTTTGGTACAAAAACTGGAAAATTACTTTTAAATATTTACATTTCCACAGAGAAAAAAAATGTAGTAGCGAGTATTAAATATTTTTCCCACTCTGTCCATTGAACAACTATAATTTTATATAAATATCTTAGGTATAACTTTTGCCTTTCACAAATTCATCCCACAGGCCGGATTGGAACTTTGGCGGTCTGCATGTGGCCCCCAGGCTGCATGTTTGGCACCCCTGATTTAGAGCATTTAGGGTCCACGATTGGACATTTAAATAGTGCAGTGTGTTCATTCATATTCCCTGTGTGAGGAATATAACACGAGATTTATTTTTTCTCAAGGTTTCTTGAGAAGAAAGAAAAGTTTCAAGGTTTCTTTTTTTCCCCCCGTTTGGGGTTTTTGAGTTTTTCCTTGCCTGGCTGGGAGGTTCACACCAGGGGATGTCGTCAATTACTGTCATCTGTGGGCTTGTGAAGCCCTTTGAGACCTATTCTGTGAATAAGGGCTATATAAATAAACTTGATTTGATTTATATTGAAGGACTGTCAATCATATTCTGTGATTGATTATTTAGTTGTTTTTTTTTTAACCTCTGTGTCAGTTCAGCGCTTCTGTAAAACGGTGACTGCGGGGCACTTTAAATTCTTTATAATGTCTTCTAAGGCTGTAAGGCTATCATGGTGCTGATCTTAAAAATCCACCTGTGCAACACGAGTGAAACCGAACAGGCTGATCCAGTCGACCCGTCTGTGCATTCATCGTACATGTTGAGTCATGTGTGAGTGCTACGGTGGCGTCACGGCTGGAACTACTGGTTGGATTTGTCATCCAAATGTGTGTTCTTGTCACGTTCCAGGAGATCAGATCCCCTTAATGGAGGCTGCCATGGGGTTCGCACTGGGAACAGTGGGAGGCTGCGTACTGGGAGCCACCGAAGACCCTGTGAACCGGTGCCTGTCAGTGATGACATCAGCAGGTCCTCTGAAGCCGGTGATGGAGGAGGTCCGCACGGTGGGTCCTCTAGGACTGGGGACCCTTATCGGCTCGACGGCACTGACCACGTCGATGACTTCAGCTGTAGCCGGTGTGATTCTCGCCGCCTTGGTGGCTTCGCTGTTTGTGACCACGAGGAGCTGCGGAGCCTCGCAGATCAACTCTGTCAGCTTGTGGGTGTCAGCAGGACTGGGTGGTGCAATCGGAACCACGATGAGCGGAGCCACATTTGGGTTTTTGGTGGAGTGGGTGGTGAAGACCTTCGGCATGGTTGGCCTTCTGTGGGCGCTGAGTATATTTGCCATCGTCAAACCGCAGATCCACTTTGTGTTCAAGCTTCTGTGGCAGCAGGGAGAGGCCTGTTGCACTCTGGGATCTGCGGGTTGGGCCAAGGAGAGGGAACTGATCGAGATCACAGAGTCCCAGCAGAGACACAAGGTGACTCTGCAGATAGAGCAGCAGATCCTAAGTCTGGAGAAAGAAGGGGAAGCCGGCGGGATCCAGGACAAGACCATGTGGGACGCCGAGCGACGGCAAAGGGAGGAGCTCAAGAGGAGGAAGATGGAGAGCGAACAAGCCGAGATGGAGCAAAGAAGCATCCAAGATTGGATCAACACCGTGGTGATCAAATTTGTGGATTTCATGGCCTTCTCTGGTATACCAATGACTGTGATTACCGTAGTAACCGTCCTCTTTGGGGTGTTTGGCTACGCCAGACATCCCATTGTGATTATCGTGCTTTTGGCTTTAGTGGCAGTCATCGGCTATTTTCTACTGAAATCAAATGACTTCAAGTTCTGGATGTTGGTGGGGGTCTTAGGAATGTTCACCACGTTCGTCGTCGCCATGCTAACGCTACACGCCAGTCAGACGGTCGCGTTGAACGCCATGAAAATGCAAGCTGCGGGACACAACCAGTCCAGATCGGACATCAACACTCGCATTAACCTCCAGTCTTCGCTCGAAGCTTTGAATGCTGGGTTCTTTGTGGCGAGGGTCTGTCAGTTGGCTCTGGGGGCTACGGTCGGGGGGCCACTGGTGAGGAAAGGTGTTGGGGAGGGTCGAGTTATAGTGGGGGGGGCTTTAGTGGCAGGGGGATTACTGATGGGAGTGGAGGTGTTGGCGCCGGTGCTGGGTGAAGGTGGGACAGCGGGGGCGCTGCTGGGGGTGGTGGGGGCAGCGGGAGTGTCGGCAGGCGCAGCGGCAGCTTTGGCCGGACAGTGGTCCTCATGGTGCGGGACTGTGTCGACATTTGCAGGGTTGGTATTGGGGGCCTTCATTCTGGGGAAATGGCATTTTGTCAACATTGGACTCCAGTTACCTGTGGTTTATGTGTTTGCAATGACCAACCCATTTTAATACATGTGAGGAGGGTTATGGTTACACACACACACTGACGCCATCTTTTGAAATATTTAACATTTGCTACGTTTACACTCAGCATCAACACTGTTTCAAAGGTTCAAAGATTCAAAGTTTGTTTGTTTTTTTAACTGTCAACTCTTGGCATTCGCGTGAACATTCAGAAGACTCAAAATGCTGTTTCTATCCCTAATGCAAAAAATACTGGGAAGAAAGACAGGAAGCAAGAACATGAAACCAGAGGCTATGGACCAGGCAGATGGGTGGGCGGGTGAGTGGAGGGGTGCAGCAGAGGCAATACAGGTGTGATTGAACCTTCTTGGCCAGCAATATTATTTTGCAGAACAATTTTGCAGAAATTTTATCAGCTCTACCAGTGACATAATATGTGTTTTAAGTTTTCAAATTTGGAGATTAGTCCCCAAATAACAGTACGGGATCATTCTCACTTCACATTATATTTTAATATTCAACTGTATGTGTGTGGATGTAGCTTTAACTCTTTGGAAGTCTCTCAAATCCTGAGCTCAATGTCCAGGATCAATAAACTGTTTAAAGACATCAAAGACGGTTTAATGTCATCAGCATAAAGTGATGTGTTGAACTGAATAAATATTATAAACATGCACTGGTATTTAATCCTCAGAAATATGAAAAACCGAGTAAAGAACTATGGAAATTTATGACCTCATTTGAATTTTCATCTACATTTAGTATGTTGTTTTTTTTGTTATAAATTCAATATTTAACAATGCATTTTGGAGAAGGTAAACAAGTTGAATTTCCACCATTTTCATTCTGTGTATCAGGTCTATTATCAGTATTACTGATAAGTCTGTTGAATGATTTCATCTATCAGTTCATTTCTGTCTTAAACTTTAGTCATGCTGTGGTGTGGTTTCACATCAATCTGTTCATTCAAGGAATGACTTCAGTGAAAGAAAGATGCTAATAGTTAATCTTTCCTCATCTCTTATGGTGCAGATGTTATTTAAGATAAAGGACAGGAATGATTTTGAGGTCATTCAAA
Organism: Gymnapogon annona; assembly: GCA_029814585.1. Lineage (NCBI taxonomy): Eukaryota > Metazoa > Chordata > Actinopteri > Kurtiformes > Apogonidae > Gymnapogon > Gymnapogon annona. The sequence goes on from JAPTHA010000009.1 coordinate 15,083,516, forward strand.
GCCTGAATGATTATCAGAGACGATAAATAGAAATATAACAGGAAATGCTGAAATTGGATGTGTGCTTGAAATGTCATAAGGAGTACAGAAAATATGTCTTATTTTTCATATAGTGGTGGCCAAGATGCTTGGACAGAAGGACAAAAACAAATAAAATGTATTGAATTAATGATTGTTGTTCTCTCTGTGTTGTATGAGTGCAGCCAACACACGCAAGTGACCATAGACCTACTATAGTTTAATACTGAGTATCTGCCGATCCAATCACATGACTTAAAACACTAATTGAAATAACAATCAACTGTCTGACTCAGTTTAGATTTTAAATGACATGCAGGAGTCCACTGTACCGCATGGAAATGTAAAAAAAAAAGAAAAAAAGAAATAATTTCTGCAGCTCAAGTCAAGTCAAGTCAAGCTCAAGTCATTTAATTATTCATTTTTAATAATTAAATTATTATTATTATTAAAAACATTGTGATTAATTTTTTAACTGAAAAAATGTGACGTTTTGTGCATAAAATAGCACTTTATAATAACAATATGTCTGCATAAAATATGTCTGGTTACATCAGACAAATTAGGATATAACTTGGGCAAGACATTATCATTCCTTTAATTAAATATTGCCATTTTAAACCTTCACCACATGACTTCTTATAAAACAGTGGAATTTCAATTTATGGTAATATAACTTGAGAAAAAGAAATGAAACCCTGTGAAATAACATTTCCGTATTCATAGCATCAGAAATCTCAAAACAATAGAAAAATAGAAAGCACATATTAACTAATTATCACCACTTATTTCAGATGAGTTAAATTACAATATTTATGCAAGAATAAAGGAAGGGGGAAAGGCAACAAATGCATAATATAAGGTTATAATACCAATTTAGAATGATACCACTTGAATCCTATTATTATTTTATTGTATAATCTTGAATTTTCAAATAATATAATCCTTAAAAAATTATTAGTCCAAATATGCAATAAAACTAGTAACCTTATAGAACTTCTAAGCACTTCCAAAAAAAATAAAATAATAAAATAAAAAAAACTTTACTGTAATTGTAAGTAACAAGCGCTTCCTGTTTTACCACGTGACCCAGAGTTGTCACATGACACCCGTCAGCTCTGTAACCAGGAAGAGACAGAGGCTCGTGCAGAGGAAAACCAGGAAATAAAGAAGGTAGTGAATGGACCTGATCCGACAATTCTCATAACACGATATTTAAATATTCTGTTGCTGTTGTGTTATTTGTTTATTTATTTACAGATAACCTGAGCTGTATCAGTGGCATGATGTGCAATGTTTACACTGTTTGTAGTGCTGTTTACACTGATGTGCAGTTCTCACTGTTTATAGTACTATTTT
>JAPTHA010000009.1:15119800-15130317 GCA_029814585.1 Gymnapogon annona
AGTTCTATAGTTATACCCTTATTGTTATGTAGAGATAGACAGAGACATTGTCAGTTATATAGTAATATACAGTTATAGTTATACAGTTATATAGTTATACCCTTATTGTTATATAGTAATATACAGAGACATCATCAGTTATATAGTAATTATTAGTATAGTTATTTAGTTTTACTATCCACTGCATTTCATCAACAAATACTGTATTCAATTTACTTTGGAGGTGGAGCATTTCCACAGTGCTTTTAATTTTCTGTAAAGGATGTCTATACATTTCATACTGAGTCAAATACTGTTTGCAGGAAGTGAACGAAAATTCATTAAAGAGGCTAAATGGCTACTTGGAGAACCTGCAGAGATCTGGGACTCACTCAGGCAAACCAATGCAACTCACCTTCTACGTCAGAGACACAAAGGAGAGCACCGATGAGCAGCCAGACCTCCTCTCATCAGGTCCAGCCACCAGCAGTAGTACGCCTCATATCTTGAGGTTAAAGGGACGTGTTTTTTCAACTTTCAACCTCCCATGTGGTTCTCAGGGTTTCGCTCGGTCAGTTTCACACTGCAGACAAACGATGTCCTAAGCACCGTGATGAATGTGTTGACGTCATGCAGTCTGCCTGTGGAACACATGAAACGGCTAAAAGCAAATGCAGAGAGGTCCAAAAGCACCACTGAGGCGGGGGTGCCTTTCTACAGACCCATCAAATGGGACAAGAGCTACTACACCTTCACGGGGTTCAGAGACCCTGAACAAGAGCTAGAGCAGGCCAAGAGGGTGGAACCCACACTCAGGTGAGGAACACTGTCTGGATACACAAGTAGAACTACTAAAAGTACTAAATGTGTTCCTGCCTCTTGGTAGTTCAGTTGGGCTCTGTGGATGTCCATGAGTGTGTTATCGTTGGGCTGCTACTTTTCACTCAGAATCGTTTTGTGATTTTACTCGATCCTTAAACAGTTGGAGGTGGAGTTCGTGCCATCTGTTTTTTGATCTTATTGTGTCAGTGCATTCTTTATACTGTGCTTATGTGCTTTAGATAGATGGATACACCTTCATTTGTCCCACTCGGGGAAATTTCAATTTATGCTTTCAAGAATGGTATATGAGAGCAATAACTTGAGACATTCAAGGTTGGGGCGGGGCCTAATTTCCATTTTCTATTAATACATTTCCCAGCGATTGTCAACAGAACTTCTGTCAGTTTCTTGACATACTTTGTCAGTTTGAGCTATAGGAAGGATTTGTAGGTAATGTTGTAATTTTGAACAGAGAATAAATATTTGTTGCTAATGAGTTTTTTTCACTTTCTGCTTCACAGTTTGTGGTTGAGAAACAACGAGCCTGAAGCAACAAAGAAGCATAGAGAAAGTCTTCCTCGAAGAGAAGAGCTCAAAAGGCTGAAGAAGGAGCTGTGCCACAAGTTCGACCTGGCTGATATCAGGTGAACTCAACACAGAGGTTCCACAACACTGAGTCAACAACTGACTCAGGATGAGCAGCAGCAGAGTCAGAAAGACAATGTATTGCTCCTTTTCTCTGTAAATCCAGCATAGCCCATGAGACCAAGGACGGATTAGTTCCCCATTTGTGGACTGAGACAGTTCCGTGCTTGTGTTTAAGCTGTGTGTTACATTAATATATTGTGTTATATTAATGTGGATAGCTTCTTCCCTCAGGCTGTGAGAGCAGTGAACACAAAAGCCACACTAGCACTATGTACTGGCACTGAATAAATGGCACCCAGCTAATTGGGTGCTAACAAACTCTGACTGTTGGGCACACTTATTGCTCCCATGCACACCAAATGTCGCTACTGCTTTTTGCTTATTTAATTTAGCTATCTTACTACTTCATTCTATTTATCTTACAACTATATTTTATTTATCTTACTAGTTTCTCAAAGTTACTGCTGCCTTTTCTATTATAATCCATTCGAGTATATTGTGAGTGAGTTCTTATTTATTTATAATGCCTGACTTTACACTGCTTTTAACCGAGGAGTACACTCTTTCATTTCTTTTGTACCTGTATTAAGAAATGACTAGTAAAAAAAAAAACTTTGATCTCAACTAGGTGGCAGCGCAGTTGGGGAGTGGCCCACAGGTGCTGTCAACTGCAGAGTCTGAGTCGGCTCTCACACCAAAGCCCCGAGGCCCTGATCAACCTGCAAGGTAAAGATATTGCAAAGATCCCACGTTAGTCTGTGGACAAGGTCACGGTCAGGCAGCAGCGGCTGGAGTTGGAACACGCACACTACTGAAAGTTACACTCGAGATTATTTGTTCCAATACAAGTTTTTTACGAGACATGTTTTGACAGTGTACAAGACGGATGTCGAACATTCTCTCTGATTCTTTTTTTCAGTGTAAGTTGAAGTGCAGTTGGTAGACTTCAAGATGAGGTAATGAGGCTTAGAATTGTGTACTTTCACTCATATTACACATCAGTCTTTGGGGGAAAAAATTCCTTTGCTTTCTATTTGTAAAATATTTACAATGCTTTATATATTTCCTGGGTTTAACCTGTAGATATTGGTAATATTTAATAGATGTTTTTTTCTTATTTTATTTTTGTTGTTTCTTTTCAAGCAAATATTAGTTACATTTATAAACTACAAGATGACATTACCAACCCACAATGACAGGATCAGAGACAAGAGACAAAAAAAAGAAAAAAATACATGAAAAGCATAAAATGGGTACAATGACAAAGGCGAGTTAACTGTGTCACAGAAAGACCTCTGTAGTCTCAGCAAGGAAACTATTAAAGGAGAAATTTAATATACGTCTTGCCCTCCAGCAGCGTGAATGGTGTCTACTTTCAGCTGTGGTTCAGTTGGTAGAGCCATGGGTTGTCCAATGGGTCCAATGACTGAAGGTTTGGCTGTTCGAATCCTGGCTCCAACTGTCCACATGTCTAAGTATCCTTGAGCAAGACACTGAACCTGAAATAGTTCCCAGTGGAGCCTGGCAGCAGCCGCCCACTGGTGTGTGAATGTGAGGGCAATGTAAAGCCCTTTTGAACACCATAGCTGTAAAAAAGCGCTATCCATTTAGCATTTACTCTCATGTCTATCATCTTATGGGCTAACATCAGCTGTGCTTCAATTCTCAGTTCCTAAACTTTACCGTTAAGAGATGTTGCCTTTGTTCTTGAGTTAATAATGCACATTGGCATTCATACACATTACACAGTGCTTCTACATTTAGGTCTGCCATGCAGGTAACAATTAGCCAACGCATGTACTGCTAGTCATCTCTGTGATTGACCTTTCATATGACTCCAGAGTGCTGACTGTCCATACGTTCAATCTCGTTCACCTCCACTGTTTGTACTTTAAATTTTTCAGCCAACGTTCATTAAAACGACAACCTCCCGGTATGTTTGTTTCATGCTGCTGCACTGTCCTGTTGGGGGTGTAACACATGATGATCAATCCAGCTCTGGCCAAACCCATCAGAGCGTGAGCTGTGAAGGCACCATTTTTAATTCCACTTACTTTATTTCTCTCCGTTTTATATGTGATTCATTTAGTCACGCAGCCCAGAAATATGGGAAGACTTACAAGAACCTTACCCAAAATTCAAGAATTTTTCAAACCATGAAAACACATTAAAAACAAACATTAAAATCCAAGAATTTTCAAGGTTTTCAAGCACTTGTACAAACTGCGTGTGAAAGGCCAGCTCCTCTTCTCTCCGTAGGACACACGATTATGTTTGCGGATCAGTCGGGGATGAACGCCTCAGGACACGTGATGTTGGGAACCATGGACGTCCATCACCATTGGCTCAAAGTAAAGCATCTGTATCCTCTTCAGTGTCTGTTTTCTTTACGTTTCCGTGCTCTGATGTGCCTTTGACTGTGTCTTCAAGCTGTTTGAGCGGCTTCCCAGTTACCGCAGCCTGCAGCAGCAGACAGAGTGGTTGAAGGAACGGATCAGTCTCCTGCTGGGTGGAGCACAGGTCATCCACGTGGACCGGCTAGGGCCTGTGCAGCCCATTGCCGAGCTCTACAGCACCCTCAACACCTTCCATAAGAACCTGATGTCCCAGAGCCTGCGTCTGCACCCCAGGAGCATGCAGGGCCTCACCATGATGCTGGAGAAGTACGCCGTCACCACTCAAACACACCATTCTCTGACCTGAACTCTTACTAATAAGATCATTTGCCATTGACTTACAGTGACCGCTCAGCTCCCAGGCTCCATGAGATGGGTCACTTCATCATCCCTACCAACTGTGACCCTCTAAAGATGCAGGCCTTCCTCCAGAGCCATGCCCCTGAGGCCAGACAGCGCAGCCACAACAGAAAACGGTGAGTCACACATCGTGTTTTAAAACTAAGCTCAAACTGTCAATTTGTGCTCAGAAATTGACAGAAAATCTGCTGACAATCTCTAAGAAATGTACTAATAGAAAATGGAAATTAGACTCCGCCCCCCTTCCAATCAAGATGTGGTTGAAGAAGTCAACAGTTGTGTGAACCTGGAGAAAATAACCTACTGGATGAAAAAAAAGAAGTAGGATGTAATAGAAAATATGGAACCATTTATAAACTAATGGAAAATGTACCAGCACACCACATTGGTCCAGCTCTGTATACCTGAGCAGGGCTTGTAGGACTTAGGAGGTCAGAGGTCAACATGTCTCCATGAGACTTGTGCTCTTAACTGATTTATGTGGGGGCGGGGGTTTGTTGTTGTACTTGTTTTATGTTTGTTTTTGTGCTCTTCCGAGTGTTTTTTTTTGTCGTCTCTGATCCTGTCATTGTGGGTTGCGTAATTAATTGTAACATTGTCTAATGAAAACTCTAAATAAAATCTGAATTTAAAAAAACTCTCTTTAGGTTTACACTGTCTTGAACCTGTGCGACTCTATAATCTAGAGGTAGATCCAGTCAATCTGCTGACCTGACTGTTTCCTTTGTCCAGGCTGCAGGTAGAAGAAGATGCTGCAGTGAAACGGTGTCTCCAAAGTCTGTCTCTAAAGACTCTGTCCAAAGAGCCCAGTGTGAGCTCCAGTCAGATGATCCAGTGTTGTAAGAGGCTGGAGGAGCAGCGATCGCCTCTCATGCAGGGCCTCCACGTCTGCGTGTCTCACTTCTACTCTGTCATGCAGGACGGAGACCTGTGTGTCCCCTGGGACTGGAAGAGCTGAGCTGAAATGAAAAGGAACAGGTTAATAATGTACTGAGGATGCACACAAACAGGATCATTTGTTGGATGTCCGGCTACAACAGGTTCCGTATTTATAGGCAATGGTGGTTTAATTCCATTTGACCAGTACTGGCTCCAATAAGAAGCACTTTATCCTCCCACCGAGGGAAAAACCAATTAGAATGCACAGCAAATGTCACAGGGTCTGGAAGAAGAGCCCAGGTTGTTAAGAGGAAGGCAAAGAATAATTCTACTCTGTAATCATTAGTTCTTTTTTTCTTTTGAAAAATGCCATAGCCTTTTACAAACAGTAAAACACTGACAAGGGACCTTTATTGTTTAATTAAAAACACATCAGGAGCCAGTTTTAAATGTGCAATATTAGTGATGCTACTGCCACACAAGGCCTGATAGGTCTTGGTTTAAAATGGTTCAAGAAAAGCAATGTTTCCGTTGCTGTGTGAGTGAGCTGAGAAACCGTTTAGTGATTGTAGTTCTGTAATCTGGAGTCTAATGTAATGTAAAAGGGTCAGTGAACCATCAAATATTCTGCATATCTGCTGAACAGAGGAGGATGGGTGGAATTAGAGATACACTGTCAGTCTCTTTAAGGGCATTCATGGTGGTGCATTCAGGTGCCCATAAGAAACATGACACATGTAGGGGCCCAAACAACAAAACTGAGCATCCAGTGTTCATTTCGAGGTTATGAAGTGTGGTCGTATGAGGCATGTGTGTATTCCATAGTGCATTAACTACAGTGGATTCCACTTTGGAGAGAGATGAGAACCCTGGCACAGAGGCGTAGCAGGGGAAAGGTACTGCTAGATAGAAAAAAAAAATCAATACATTCGAGAAGACAATAGTCCCTGTTGATCATGTCATTGTTCTTTGACATATAGAAGGGAGCATGTGACAGATGCTCTACAAATGCTGAGGATGAAACCTAACCCTAAAAAGTGTAATCACTCTGAAATGCATGTTTCTGTGTTTGGTGTTTAATACATTTGTTCAGGTGATCCAAAGTAACCCATGAAGGCAACAGTAGACCAATAACTTATTTGTTTAGTCTTTCTCATGAATGACTCAACTTTGATTGCACATCAGTATTGTCTTTATAGTGACTATCCTGTAATTATAACAATACGGCTAATAACTTATGACATTTTTCCTTTTTGTTAGTGGCTGTGGATAAGACACCTGATATAACCCGCTTCAAAAATCTGAACAACTCTTACAAGAAACACTTAAATCCTGCCTCTTTTTTCACATCATGGCATACTTGGCCAATTACTGTGTTTAAAAAAAAAAGTGAAAGTAAATCATTAGCTTTGATACTTGACAGACATGTTGGTGCAGCCTAAAGTTTAATTTCAAACATACTGAGAGTAAAATTCTAAAAATTGGATACTATAGAAATATAAAATGTATACTTCGTAACCTAGAAGTCATATTTATGTGTGTGTCAGTGTGTGAGGGAATGGGTGTGTAATTTTTTTTGGTGGTCAGAAATCACTCTGAGACAATCTAGGAACATGAGTAGACTTGATCCTCTGCAGTATTATATTATGTGACTCACCAGCAGACATCTTTGTCATGTATACACGAGTACACTAACCATGACTGAGGAAGCATGTGTATTAGGGTTAACCACATGTTTATGGTGTTGAGGTGTGTACATTCCACCAAAGGAGCTTTGGTTATGGACCTCATCTCAGTAAGTTAACACACTGTTTCTTTTTATTACCCACCTAAGACAGGTGGAGAGTTCTTGTGCTATTGACTGAAACTTTGTAAAAATACATTTGCTGTAAAACAGATTATTCTTTAAAATAACTTAATAAATTAGATGTATTTTATGTTGGACTGTTTATTGGGGAAAACATGGGCTGTTGGCTTGGTTAAAACTGCAATGGTTTGGCATTTGATTGACAGCTGGCTTGACTTATTTCTTGTATAAATATCTCACCCCATAAGCATCAAGTTCCCCCTCCGTGTTCAGGATGTCATCCAACTACAACGGGATAAGAAAACAAACACACTGCTTATTGAATTGATTTGAATTGGATTGCAACCATAACACACAGAACATGAATGTGTCAGTACAGGTGATATTTAGAGCAGATGGCTTTAGTAAAACACCATCTACTGTGACGCTTTAACCTGAAATTTCCACGCAGGGGACTGATAAGGGTATCTAATCTAATCTCCATCACTGCCTATATGGCGGTGCATTAACTGCTGTGGCGACATCAGAAGGGAAAAAGCTGAAAGAAATTATATATATATATATACATACACACAACAGGTGTGGAGTGTATCTTCAATGTTCTATCTCTAACTTTGTAATATCAAACGGCCTGTTCTGTTTCCATACATGATCTGATGTATTACAGACTTAGTTAGAAACAAACTGACAAATTGAGGAGACACAAAAGACCATTTATATAAGGGAAGCAGTGCAAAATAGGTTCAGTGTGGGACCTACAACAACTAAATCCAAAGTGGTTAGTTTAATACTTTGTGGTAGACCAGCGTGAACACATGTATTTATTTCTAGGTGCTAGCTTTAGCCACCTTAGCTTTTGTAGAGTTTCTCCCCAACACACTCGGACACTGGACTAAATGACACTATCACCCTTCTGTTCTAACACTCATTATTCACATGAAAACCACGTATCTGACAATTTCAACCGGTTTACCTCTGCTATGAAAATGTTCATTCGAGTTTTAAGGAGACTTTTCGTGGTTCACTTTCGTGATTTGGTGGTGGTTTGTTGGTAGTCAGTGAATGCACCTGCGCACGTGACTTCCGGTCACCTGGGGATCGAAGACGCGATCCCCATCAGGTGCTGCCACCTGCTGGTCATTATTCATAACGTCAAATGCTGAAACAGACGAAAAGAAGAAACACGAAGAGCTTTTTTTCCATATACTGTACTATAACTGGTCTGTAATTATCTTTATAATCCTTTACAAAAATAATTACTTTTATAATTCTGTGTATATATTTAAACCTTGTCTTTAACTGTTTTATTTAACTGCTTTCTTTTAGCTATATGTAGAAAAAAATTAACTCCAATATCTGTTTAAAATTTGAACATATTTTTGGCTTTCAAGAAAAAATTTCTTATATTCTTCTTTTATTATAATTAAAACTTAATTATAATATTTTGCCAATTCTACATTCATAAATGCAAATTCTCAGCGTCCTCCATATTCTTCCCAGTCTTAATAAATCAAACATTATTTCTGGTAAATGAAATAAAAAGCGGAAAAGCGCAATTTTTATATAGCACTTTTCCACACACGTATTGTGCCCAAAGCGCTTTACATTGGCCTCACATTCACCCATTCACACACCAGTGGGCGACTGCTCCGACAGGGAACAACTTGGGGTTCAGTGTCTTGCTCAGGGACACTTCGACATGTGGACAGTCGGAGCTAGGATTCAAACCGCCAACCCTTCGGCAATTGGACCACCCACTCTACCAACTGAGCCACAGCCGCCCATATTTCTAGTTCGAAAAGTCTACATAAACTACATGGGAAATTTACTAGCGCACCACATTGGTTCATCTCTATATACTCGTGCAGATCTGGTAGGACTTTAGGAGGTCAGAGGTCAACATGAGTGTCTCCGACTCATGCGGTTCACTTATTTAGGAGTTTTGCTTGTTGATCTCATCTTTGATACTGTCATTGTGAACATCGTCTTGTAGTGTATGAATGCAAGTCTAATGAAAAAACTAATGTAACTAGCAAACTGTTAATGTAGAAAAAAAATATTAAATTATTATATATTATATATATATATATTATTATAAATTAATATGAATTATATTTATATATAAATGATATATTACATTTTTACAATTATTTCACATTTACATTATTAATGTATACATATTATGGTAATATTGTCTAAGAATATTAAATCAAATTTAAACATACATTTCTATTTTGAAAACTAAATGTAAAAAAAATTAGTAAATTATACCTAATATATACAATTATATGAATTATATTAATTTATATATGATATATTAACTTGTTTTTACAATCATTTCATATTTGTTATTAATGTATACATTTAATGGTAATATTGTCTAAGAATATTCAAATTGAAACATTATTTCTATTTCGAAAAGTCTTCCACTGCTCCTCAAACTACATGGGAAATTTACTAGCACACCACATTGGTTCAGCTCTATATACTCGCGCAGATCTTGTAGAACTTTAGGAATGTATACATTTAATGGTACATTTAATGGTAATATTGTCTAAGAAAAAAATATAAATACATTCTAAAATAAATCTACAATTACTATTTGCACATCTAAAAATCACTGACACATCTTACAGTAAATAAAATTTATTCTGCTTTTGTGACAGAGCAGTACAACACACAGGTCAGTCAGATTGAGCCAGTGTCCCAGCTGGTGTCAGTCCACAGACACTGTTGTTCCGTCTCATCAGTCCACATTTCATAGAGTGGCTGATGCCGAGGGGGAAGCAGCTTTATAAATATGAAGGCTCCTCTGGGTCGAGTCCTGTGTGAAGCGGGAGGTTGGGGGGAGGGGGTCTCATTTGCGCTGTGTGAAGGATGAGGGCAGTTGGATGGGCTGGACGGGTTTCTTGCAGGAGTCTGGGGAAGCTCTGTGGACCGTGGTGGGCAGCAGCTGGTTCCGTTTGATGATCTGCAGGGCCAGCTGGGTGTTCCCTGCGCACACAAAAACCAGACAAGGCCGATTTCCATGTGTGACTGACAGAGGAAAGAGCACTTCTAAAAAGCGTTCAAAGTGTAGTCCAGGGGTCGGCAACCTGCGGCTCCTCCATCCCATTTGAAAATAATTGCCATAAAAATGGCATTTGAAAATAATTAACGTGCATTTACTCACTCAGTCACCTTCTGGACTAGTTTTATCCTTTGCAGGGGGTCACTGGACGACCTGCTCTACCACCTGAGCCACAACCACCCCACGTGTGTATCTTAGTTTTGTTTGTTGGTTTTTAAAACATAAAAACCAACAAACAAAATTTGAAGATTAAGGTTATCTTGTAACATCTAAATAAAACGTGTCACAATATCCCCGACGTTTATGTGAATGTGAAGTATACACTTGGAGTCCTCTCCAACATGAATTCTATTTAAAGCAAACATCACTCACGGACGACAGTTTACAATTCTATGTGAAGATGCAGATGACGTCATACAGACACACACATACACACATATATTCATCCATCTTCCAAACCCACTTTATCCTTTGCAGGGTCACTGGATCCTATCCCAGCTACTCAAGGATGAAGGCGGGGGGTCAGAGGGGGGCTGGATAAGTTGCCAGTTCATCA
>JAPTHA010000009.1:15864562-15876512 GCA_029814585.1 Gymnapogon annona
ACACACACACACACACACACACAAACACACACATTGGTTTACTGCAGTTGCATCAAAGACACATGCATGGCAGAAAAAAATAACAGGAGACCATATAGTGTGTGTCCTACCTGGGGAGACAGGGGAGAGAAAACAAAGGTGAGTTAGTCAGTCCCAGAATGCAAAGCATGCCTAAAAACACTGCTCCAATCGTCATTTAGATGTGCATATATCTATATGTAGATATATGTGATTACCGTACTGTTGTGATTGGATTAGTGGTTTAAGTGAGTATATTACATGAGTTATTAAATGATTTTACGTCGGATTTCTTTTACCGAGGAAGTTATTAGGGTAAAATAAAGGCATCAAAATGATTACTCCTCTGAATCCCTCTTGTGCGTGCGTGTTTTTTTTTTTTTTTTTTTCAATTTTAATAACACACAATACTTCAGGAGTGGGCTCGTCGTAGCCTCGTGCCACTCATATTCCAAAAGTGGCTCCTCATGTGGGCGTGCTCATATCAAAGGCAATTCCCTCAGTAATTTAATCTGAAAATAACTTCATTGTCAACTGAGAAAAGAACTAATAATCCTTATAATCTTGAAGGAGCATTAATATTCAACAGATCAAACGGTTCATTCCCATCATGCCCACGCCGGCCCTAGCACACACACACACTCGACACACTCCTCAAGCAGAGAGATTTCTCATTTATTCATGTTAAATAAAAGTGACATTACATTAGTAAAGGTTGATTGGTCTACAATTAAGCATCCTGACCTGATTTGGTTTGTGCTGGAGTGAAGGGAGAACCGGGGCCATATCTTGACTCAAGCTGTTTAACAGACACAAGGGTTTGACTAATCAAATTGCAATGCATAATGTAGACTCGTCTCAGCGCTGGGCCCTTAACTGCGCTGGAAGTCAAAACGGATAACCTCCAGTGGATGCAACATCTGCGTGGAGATGAAAAGGCTCCCAAACGCGTCAAAAAACCCTCCATTGTCCGTCGGGCCGAGATAAGACAGTGGTGTGTTTTAATCCAGCGGTACACAACTGTGTGCGAAGACGTATGGCTGTATTGATGACAATGACAGCATCGTAACTGCACCCTGTCAGTGAATAATGGGCTTTGTCATTATAATGTGGTTAGCGGCGGCGACGGCGTTTCTTTTCATTCCTCTAACGCGATCTTGTCAAGTGTAACTCAAGGACCTCTGAATGTCCCTCCGACTCCTGCCTTAAGACCATCCTTGGCCTTAACTCAATCCTTCCGCTTACTCAATTTGCCTGAGATTTGCTTGCTTGTCAATTTGCGGGGGCCAAATTGAGTTCACCTGACCTTCGCCGTGGCATATGTGACTGCGAGCAACAGAGGTCTGCCAGTGTGTTTCCTCCATTTGCCTTGCGAAAAGCCAATTACCACTCACCGTGAACACGGATAAGGGGACTTGTCGTCAATGGCGACCAAACGCCACCAACCGGGTCAGCGTCGAGGAGAAAAAAAAAACAAAACAAAAAAAAAACACACACACCCTATGCCGTCTATAGGAAACACAGCTTAACCCGTCTCAGTGTGGCGCTGTAAGACCCGTTCACTGTCATTTTGATCCAATTACGCTGCCCTTACATTATCTCAGGTCATCTCTGCTGCAGTGGGTAAAAAAAAAAAAAAAAAACTTTGAGCAAGGTCACTGCAGAGATAAGCACGGAGGAAGGAGTGGAGAATTCACCGGCAGCAAAGAAACAATGCAAGGCTTTTATCTGTGGATGGAGGGGAAAGGTCAACCTGCAGAAAACTCTGGCGATGATATGCACGATAACGCCAATGTCAGGGGAGACGGATGAAGAGGAGCACAAACCTGCACCTCTGTCTCCGGATGATGAACATGTTGTGTCCCATAAAGAACCACGGCAGTTTACCTTATATCACTGTCGACCGTGTTTCCAAAGCGTTGCCATAATTTTGACGCCATAATGTAATGGATTTTTTACAAGCATCTACTTCCAGTGATGGATCGCTGCGATCGAGTTCTGCATCTAAAGCCTCGCTAAAATAACGCTATGCTAGGACGCTGAGCAAAATGCACTGAACATATGCGAGGAATGCCCATCGTCTGTGTTTAACCATTACGTATGGATTAATAGTATGGCTATATTCTACATCATGATACATACTACTGCGGTAGACGCTTAAGACTGAGGTGCCAATTAACCTCTCTATATAATTTTGAGTCAGTTGATCTACAGATATTTTTGAACATAGTCTTATAAAACAGACCAGGTTTCAGCTTTGAAGAAGAACTGGCCCATAAAGTAGTGCTTCATCTTTGAAATTATCACTAAGATTTGGAATAAACAGGTCCAGAAATGAGATGTAGGAAGGGCATGAAAACAGAATCCAAAATATGACTATAAGACAAAGCTTCTCACAGAGTGGGGGTGGGTGGGTGGATGTGTGTGGGTGGGGGGATGATCCAAGGGAACATGCTATAGTGGAATAAAGTGTAATGTCACATCCACTACAGTAAGTGGTGCTCTCATTGTCAGAGTGTGTACAGGGAGTATTAGCACTATGATCTAGGTGTTTTATATTCCCAACACAAATATTTAACAGAGATGAAATGAGAGACAGAGATAATGAGACAAACCACAATCTCCCTAAAGCTAAGACCCGAAAAACATGACGAAGCGTATGTAGCGCTGGACTTCACTGTGACTATGGTGAGAGATCAAGAATGAACGGTGGGCTTTATTCCTAAAAATGTTGGATAAGAATTGACATGGAGACAAATAAATGAAGGCGTCACTTAAATATATTACACCCCAATCACGCTGATAAGACGCTGGAGTTGCTTTGGGTGTAAACATAGTGAATATTGTCAACAATCATCCTACTTTGTGAACGCTACTTCAGTGAACCAGCAAGCATGTTAGCATAATCGAAGGTGACGTACTAAAACAAAACTACATCATAGCAGAGGACTTAATTATAAAGCTCTTATTACATAATGATACCAATTATAATTGTATAACCCTAACCCAAACCATACCAGAGGACATGGGAGGGGGTCTTAAGTTCGTCCTATGGGGGCGTAATAAAAAAAAAAAAAGAAGAGAAGCGCTGCTATGAGATGAATGTAAAGGGGGGGTGTAGATTTACCACAGAGATGCAACAGGGAAGATGTATAAAACTTGCAAACTGAAAAAAAAAAAAAAAAGAAAAAAACTCAAATAGATTTAAAATACAAGGACAGTGTACGGTACTTGAGAAGATGTACTCGGTTACGTTTGACTACTGTTGTGTGGGATTGGAAAATGAGTGCTCGTCAAAAATCATTCAGCTGCAGCTTCTCTAAAATATGTTGCCTTTCTATGGTTTGAACCTGAGGCTTTCACGATTGAAACTCTTTTCCCCTCTTACAGACTATCAGTTAACAGCCATTTTACTGAGTCCACACTAAAACCTGGAGAGGCTGCATTTGATGCCTATTCACATCAGACCTTTGTGTACATGAACGGATATAGAAAAGGAACTTGCCTTGTACCTTTCATACACCCGCAGCTAGTTGCCATTCATTTATATCTGACATAAAAAAAAAAATCCAATTACAGTAACATAGTCCTTGCATGAATAAAGTGGCCTCTCGGTGTAGCTCCATTTAAAGCCATCAAAAAATAAATAAATAAATAAATAAATAGCAATAATTACAATAATAATAAAATACAGAAAAAAAAAAAACGGTCTTGACACATCTTTATAGTTATTTTCGTGTCTCTTTGTGCTGGATTTTCTATTTAAGAGAAATGAATGGAACATTACAGGTGCTGGGAATATAAGCAGAATGCTAAAGCATAATAATCAGCACTAATTGTAAATGGCTAATCTTTGATCTTCCTGATGATAACGTTTTCAAAATGACACATATAATACTAACCCATAAAGATCCAAACATCTGCCATCGACGAAAATGCATCCACTCATCAAAATGTTTAACACCTGTCGATTAATCCTATCGATAAATGTAAATAAATGGTGTACACTACAGTTTATGGTCTATTCATGGTCATCTGATATGACCCATATGGATGTTCAGAGGTGCCGTAGTTACACGAAGAAAACAGCGTCATCTTCTATGACATTAATTCACCAGTAAAACCAATGAGGTTTGATCCTGACAATGGATGGACCCGCTTGGTTTTATGTTCAGATTTTTATACATTGGCCCAAAAAGTCATTTTTTCGTCAGTTTTCTGGTGAATAAAGACATTTCTTGAAAATTTTTGGTGTACGACATATAGGAAAAGGAATGATTCATATTTAAAAAAAGGTAGAAAATTCGGGAGTTGCCATACATGAGGCACATTTCAGAATCTAATATACACTTTAAATACTATTAAAATAATACATTTCAATTATCTAATTTCCCACTCCAAGAGGCACACTTAAAAGCCTGTAATTTTCTCAAAAATTGACAGTGCGCCTTTTAACCTGGTGCGCTTTATGTGTGCACCGAGTTCCAAAACTTGTAAAAATGTTGTTGTATACGATTTTAGTAAAGACTCCACTTGATTGGCTGTCGGACCTTTTCCTGCTGACATAGTCACGTAAGAAGACTATTTATTATGTTTTTTCTGCAAAGCCCCAACAGAGAATCAAAAGGAACTGACAACGATCAGACACAGGTTTTTATGGCATCTGTAACTTCATTCTTCCACTTGAGTCCCTCTCGTTCACACACGTACTCACACATACATGTCTGGTATGATAATGTAACACATTAACATTTCTTCACACCACTATAGCATAAAGAACATGCTAACAAGTTAACTAAACTCTCCATCTCACTGCTAATCACTAATGTGACGATCAACTAACTGACGTACTGGTTCCTAATCCTATCCATCTTGGTCACTCCCAAAGAGAACCTCAGCGTCTTCATCTCTGCTCCCTCCAGCTCTGCCTTCAGTCTTTTCAAAATCTAATACACACTTTAAAAACTACAGCGACAGAATACTGTATTCATAAAAAAGTAACGGATTAAAACGAAATAAAAGCTTGTGATTGTTGTGAGGGCTGTGTCTTTAATATGAGCATCCACTCACTGAAGGAGTTTTATTCAGAGGCAGAGGAGAGTCCATTGGCGTCTGATGTGTGGGAAGAAAAGGCTTTTGCACAGGGAAACAGTCTAATTTGGAGCGAGGAAGGTGAGAACGCTTTGTGCCTCAATAAACCCCAGTCATATTTATTTCGACAGTGGCAGGGAATATTCCACACAAATGTTCTGATTAGCGTCACTGAGCTTGCACTCTGCTTCTCGGTTATCTTTAGAAAATTCCTCTAGATGTGGAGGATGTGGGGAATTTGAGTCTCCAAAGTGTAACGAGGTGATAATGCAGACGCTTTAGCAGAGGTGTGATACACTATGTTTTTTGTTTTTTTTTTCCTTTTCCTTTTATTAGTCATCGTCTTGTCATTGTTTGTGCCAGAAACACCGGCAGCTGTTTGATGTCATTAGACGGAACAGAAAGGCAACAACAACCGGCGATATTAACATGAGTAAAGGTGTGGTTATGAACAGTGTATCCAGGTGGAGGAGGAGCTAATCTGACTCTAACACTTGACGTCAGTCCCAGTATTCAGTCTCTCTCGCTCTCATACAAACCCTCACACAGTCACACAGTAGAGCACAAACACAAGCATACATAGATCAAAAATGTGTAATGTGTACACACACACAAATATATATCATAATAATATTAACACTATATAATTGTACAGTGTACTACTCTTAACGGTATCAGGTCTCATCTGTTAAGTTTTATCGAATAGACAATTTGGTCTCGCGAGCTTGTAGGAAATGATTTTTCAATATACCAATGGCGTCCGTGAACAAAAAGGCAAAAAAAAAAAAAAAAGGCTGTTTCCAGACTTTGAAAGGATTTAATAGTTAAAAAAAAATGCAATGGTTCAGCCCTTTATAGTCGAGTACGACTTGTAGGATGTATTTAGTAGGACTTAAGAGGTCAGAGATCAACTTATGTCTCTCTGTGACTCATGCGACTCACATATTTAGGTTTCTTTGAATTTTTGGTCATTGTATCAAATTCATGCTTTTCGTGTTTTGTTGTTTTGTTTGTTTTTCTTTTTTTTTTTTTTTTTGTCTGTTGTCCCTGATCCTGCCATTGTGTGTTGTGAATGTTGTCTTGCAGTGTATGAATGTAACTGTAATATTGTTTAATGAAAAAAATCCTAAAAAAATAAATAAAAATAAATAAAACAAAAACTAAAATAAAATCATAAAAATAAATAAATAAATAAATAAATAAATATTTTTTTATTATTTTTATTTAAAAAATAAAATAGTATTTTAAAAATCTGTATTGTTGCAAACTATTATTGTCATCTCAGTTAATGCTTTTATCTCAAAGAACTAAATATGTTATTAGTATTTAATATGTTTTTCATTCCTTTAAAGCAATAGTTTAGGATGTAATAGGACGCAATGTCACATTGTATCTTTAATGTGTTTTATGTTTCCTACCAACTATTTAAATAGGGAACACTGTTGAAGACGAGTTTTGGAAAATACTTCGCAAACTTTTTGGCAGAGAAATTTAGAAGGCGATACTAGCGCCAGGAAGTGGTAAAGTGAACTTGGCGTAAAGACTGGTAACTGTGGCTCAGTTGGAAGGTAAGGACTTCCGCCTACCAGCACCTGGCCGTCATTTTGCCATTTTCCTGTGATTTATGTGCCAGACAGATTTTTGTCTGAGAGCCACTGCTTTTTTTTTTTTTTTTTGTACTGTCTTCATAGAACCCATAAGTTTGTGTACTACTTGTATTTAATTTCAGTTTAATTAGTTACAGGCAACATTAAAGTGTTGTATTGTTCTCCATAATAAAAACTATGCAACACTTTTTCTTTTTTTTTAAACATAATCTTAACATATTTATTTGTAGCCTTTATTCAATTGTTTCGTTTTAATTATTTGTCTATCTGTGTCGTTTGAAGCATTCATTGTTATTATATTTTTCTAATCATAATTTATCTATTGTGTTACTGTAATGCTATGAGTGATTGTACTGTTTTTTTTTTTTCTTTTCTGCGCCAGCCCCGAGCTTTGCCACCTTAACTGTGTGTTCATTAAAGTGTATTATAGCATAATATATATTAATACGGCTCATTTTAAAGCCAGTAAAATTAATGCCAAACAGTAATCTGGGAGAAGCTCATAAGGTTAACAGAAATGAGGTAAAGTGGAGCGTCGGAATTCTCTATAAACAAATCCCTGGGTGCAAACCTTTTCACATTACACACAGTCGTTCCCTTTGTTATGATGACAATATCCATTAGAGTAACATTAGAGACTCTGGGGTTGTTTCTCACTGGGTGTTCTAACCAGGTTTCACTGGTCCCATAGCTTCCATAAACTTACATGTGTAATACTTTCATGGCGGGGAAATAAAATGCTGCGGCACTTCATGTTCACGGCGCGTCATCAGCCTCTCAAACCGCTCATTTCCTACAATTTTGCGAGACTCCCATGTGCTACATTCCAAAAAAAACAAAACAAAACATGCAACTGTGATCTAGCATGCGTGTGTGTGTGCGAAAACAAAGGAGAAGAAGGAAATAGAGTGAGGGGGGGAATTTTATACACTTACCCAAACGCTTACTTATTGTGATTTTTTTCTCTATTTAATACAGATAGGTGCATATTCTGAACCAACTTAGATGACAGTTGCCGCTTCTTTTTCTTTTGTGTGATCATATTGCCAGTAACATCGGGAGGAAAAATAAACAGATGTGCGTTAACGCTAAAACTGCCGGCCGGCGGCCTCAAGGACAGCCGAGATGTCCCGAAAGTTTTAGGGTTAACATGAACCTTCCCTTTCTCTTAGTTTTCTTCGCCGTGCTTCAAACAGCGGCGAAAAGGTGACTCGCACCGGAGAGTGTGGAGCCTTCAAAAACTCTGGCCTAGTTTTAGAAGAAGAAGAAGATCCTAGACGAGAAAGACGACCGCTAATGTTTGTGTTGTTTCTAAAGAATTCTCGCCATCGACTGCTTTATATTGTAGAGAAGCGCTGTATAGATGCCCTGCGGTACCATCAACCAATCAATAGAGTATTTTCTTACAACAGACGCTGCATAACAATGGCCAAAAAGTTCAACAAAGACGATACTGTTAGCAAAACAAAGGAAAATTAAGGGGAAAAAAATAAGCTCATATGGGAAGTTTTGACTTTTTCCAACCTTTCTTTATCGCATTATCTACTATTTAATGATTTACCACTTGCAATATCCTCAACATGACTCTTATCCACGGAGCAAAGTCTAAACACGGTCACTGTGGCTAAATAAAACCCTTTGAAACCTTGTATGTCTTTGGAAAAAAAACGTTTCGCAGCAAGCATCGTCAGAGCAACGTGTCTCGACTCGACAGCAGTCCATTTTTCGAGTGCCGTGTCAATTGAACTTACGCGGCATGGTTTAACTGCGGCCAAACACCTGAAATTGCAGGTTGTGGCCCCTATGACTTTGGTCATGAAACTTTGGACCCGTTCTTGAGGAGAGGGTAATATGAAACCGTTGGGGTAACTGGTCTGAATATTAGGTACGATGGATAAATCGGGCTCTTGTTTCTTATAAGTGACAGTTTTTGCATGGTTTGAAATACAAAGTAGTCTCTTCCGTAGTGTCAGTAATTGGAAAAAAAATGACACGTGTGCTTTGGAATTTCGATTGGAACTTTACTTGGCTTTCTCTCGGAAACTGAATCAGTTCACAGTTAAGGTCAACAAGTTGAACTGATTTAGTTTCCTAGAGATGCCTTCATCCTGAACGAATGAGAATTTACACTGACAATTTGACCAGGGTTTACCTTTGCCAATGAAATGCCTTCACAGATGACATAACTGCTAACACGCCTTGAAGCAATGGTAGTCATTGAAGAGTCAACATCCCTCAAGTGGTCTGTGTGTGTTTGAAGCACGGCGGAGGAAACAAGAGGAAAGAAAAGACACCATGGACTCTGAGACACTGGGGATAGCGAGGGGAAAAGTGGGAGCGGGTCAGCAGCCGTTCACATCCAGCTCACCGTGTCCCATCACACTCACACACATATGCATTTGAAGCACCACCTGTCTGCCATTCTCTCAGACGCATACACACACACAACCCTGAAACGGCTGACAGGCCTAGAACTTCTCTACAGTCTGTGCTCTGTCTCTCCTTTGGGGTATTTTAATATTTATTTATTTATTTGCTGGTACCCTTGAGAGTAACACAAGTGCAGTGTTAATCTACCAGCCCTGTAGACATAATATTTAAAAGCAAATGTGAATAATGGCGTGCGGGTCAATAGAAATATCCCATGACTCTTCATGGCTGGACTGCATTAAACACATTTCACAGCAATGAGGTTGACTTGATTGATAGTGTCAGTACTGTCACTGGGTGTTATGGCTTAGACTATGAGCCACTCAATGTGTTCAGGACATATTGTGTAATCATAGCGATTAGCTTGTCGTTAGTCCCATAGACGGATAATGAACCAAGGCGGCTTAGCATGTGTCTGACTGTGTGTGAGGAGGCTGTGATCACTGCAAGTGACATGTTACCTGGCTATGACAAACAGCACACAACTGACACCCAAGTAAGCCAGCAGAATATACATCCAGATATCGGGCGAGAGGGGGTTGAGGAAGGAGAAGACCCCAGGGTTGGTCCCGTTGGGCTTGCGGTACAGTATACTTATACCCAGCGTCATGAAGGGCTTGGAGAAGTCGATAACCTTCTCGCGGACGTACGTGATGGCGAGGGGAGCCACTGCCAGATCAGCTCTCTGTCAACAGCAAACATAAAAGGGAAGAGGTATAGGCTATAAGTCACGGACACAGGAAGCATTTAGAGGCAATCAAATTAAGAAAACAGCATCTTTACACACTACAGAATCTGTCCCAAGGCACTTAGCAAGAAATTTAAAGCCTTCCCTTCGCTCTCCGTCCAACAAGCTCTCTCTCTCTCTCTCTCTCTCGCCTTCTCTCTCTGTTAAACTCACCCTTTTGCTCAATGCTAAATCAACGCATTCATTTATTTATTTATTCATTTAGTTTTGTAACCTTCGTTCACCTTCTGTCAAGGTGAACGTTAGCTGTAATTTGTCCCAGTATGTACTTGAAGTATGCATGATGGGAGATGAGCAGGTATCTAGGGCAGGTTAGTTTTACTTAGGGGACCTGAGGAATAAAAAAAAAGAAAAAAAAAACTTTATAATGCCTATAATTGACTAGTTCACACAAGTTTAAGCTTGTAGAAGAAGTCTGAGAGTAGAACTGTCTGCTGATGACACACTCCTATGTCCTGACCTGTATTTATAGGAGAGGATGTATTGCAATTATCGTGTGGGCAACTGTACTGTTATTTTCTCAGCTAACACCTACTTTACCATGACATTACGCGTGCTTGAATTGTTGAAATGCCACCATCACACAGATAAAAACCATATAAATCTACAGTATATATATATATCATAATTGAGATTGTCCAAAACACAAAAAGTAGATTCGTAATACCAGTGTAATATTGGAACACACTTATCTTTTTTTTTCTTTTTTTTTCTGTTGACTTAGTCACTGAATTACAAGGGGGACATGTACAGTAGCTAATGAGGCCTTTCAAAATAAATACATTAAATAAATGTGATCTATAAATATGTAATCTGTGTTTCTTATATCTGTATTCTGTATCTATATTGTAATCCATTCTGAAATTTGTATCTATAGCTGTATATATATTCTGTATCTATATTGTAATATGTATTTATACATGTATGTATATCTACATTGTAATATATATATATATATGTCTCTATATCATGTATCTATATACAGCATATATATTGTAATCTACATCTATATTGCAATCTTTATATCTGTTATCTATTTATATTCTGTATCTATTTGTAATCTGTATGGTATGAAGTCACTAAAATATGAAGAGAAATGTAAGTATTGGGTGCTTTTCAATTACAATAATAAAAAAAAACAGCATAAACTACATTAGTACATTAAAGGGTGTGTAATCTATATAGTGACAGTGGCCTTTTCCTTATTTAGATGATGTCAGTCTGAACCTGACAACAGTGTCCAGTGCCAACTCCTTTAACGAGGCAGACATCATGTTCTTCCACTAACTCCCTCTCTTCTCTTCAATGTACTCTTTAAACTCCCTGGTCGTTATGTATATTGAAGGAAAATAGCATCTAAAAAGCAGGGTCCAATACTTTTCAGAATGATTCCATTCCTATTTCAAAACCCCTATCAAAGACCTGAAAAATAATGTTTCGTTGTAAATAAATTCCAATAGGATTTAATCAAATCTGATTTTGGCTTCAGATGACCTCCTCCTGACAGTGAGTGGTGACCTCCATTCGAATTCTTCTTAACTTTTTGTTTTAGCTTTTTTTTTTTTTTCTTTTTGCTCCCGTGTACAATCGACCAGTTCAAAATATTATTATTATTAAACATCTTAGCTCTTGAACTGTTGAACTGAGCTGCCAACATCTTTTCTTTTATTTCTTACATTTAAAATCCAGTCTTATTTACTGACAGCTATTATTTTATTTAAAATTATGAGATGTTTTTTTTTTTCATGTTTTTTTTCCCAAGACCTACTAGAAACAAAACTTATATGACATTCAACAAAACTTTCAGCCATGGCCGTTTCAAACCAAGATCAGACCAAAGAACTGTGACAAGACAACATATAATTGGGAATATTATGAAACTAAAACTAAAGGCGGTGCATTGTTTCAGTAACAACCATCTGTACTATTAAACTCTATGTCTTTTTTTCATAGATAGATAGATAGATAGATAGAGAGAGAGATAGAGATAGATAGATAGATAGATAGATAGATAGATAGATAGATAGATAGATAGATAGATAGATAGATAGATAGA
>JAPTHA010000009.1:16606687-16627625 GCA_029814585.1 Gymnapogon annona
ATCAGCTGCCAATTCTATGACATTTCGTTACCAGATTCATTGTGTGTGTCTGTGTAATGACAATAAAGGAAGTCTAATTCTATGAGTTCTCTTTTTGTGCGGAAACAAATAATTTATGGATATAGACTCATATTAATAATACAAATAACTAAAATGACATTCCAAGAAAGTGAAATGTGTATCACTCACAATTGATGAATTTCTGAATAATGATAACCTTTAACTTTGACTCCTGGGCCGACCTTAATCACTTCAGCACAACTCCTCACCGGTGAATACGGTTGGCTGATACGTCTTCTCACACTCAGCAGCGGGGAACGTTTCTTCCCTGTTGGACACCTCTTCTGTATTCGTGGTTGCTGGCGTCTCAGTGGTAGGTGGCGTCTTAATGGTGACTGTTGGTCGTCGGGTCTCTGGGGCTCGCATGTGGGGAACACACAGCATGGTCCTCCTCTCCTTCTGAAGCCTCTCCACTGTGCGGCTCAGCTCCTGAATGGTTCGAGTCTTAGCAGACAGTTCTTGGTTCAGACGGTTGATGCGGACGCCGAACGCTGCATCAGCCTGACGTTGGTGTCTGCTGGGACTCGGCTGGGAAGTGTGTGTGAGGGGGGAGAATTTGGCTTTTTATTCTTAAACTCATCAGTTCATCTTTACAGTGTTCATACAAGTTCTAGCATTTTTCAAGCATTTTGAAGGGACATTGATTCAGTTCATTTTGATTGGTCAATGATTCAGAATAGCACCTAATCACTAGGATACTATAAACATCTAGAATTATGTTTCATGTAGCAAAAATGCTATAAGTGAAATAAGAACAAAGTTTTCTTATAAAAAAAAGAAGCCATTTGGCATTTTTCAGACACACTCGCAACAAGCCAAAGATTAAAATAAAGATGTACCTCGAATTGACCTGAGAAGCCCTGCTAATTTTCTTTTCTGATGCAAAGCTTTTATTTTAGAAATGTAGCACTTCTCTGCAAGTAGCTTGGCCATCAAACCTGGCAGAGGTCATATTAAAATTAACTAAATAAACCACACGAGAGATAGAAGTAAAAGCACTTTCCAGCCCTAAAATACAAGAATTTTTCAGACCTTGGAGACACAACTTTGAAATTCAAGCACTTTCAAGAATTTCAGTTAAAAAAATCTATAAATACTGGGCAAATGTATTCCTTTAATTAACATACTGTGACATCACAGGGTGGCAGTCATGGTGGATGGTGCAACTTTTGGTAAAATTGAAATTCAGACAGTTTTCTTTGTGCTTTTGACATCTTATTCATAAAATAACTCAACGAACATCAGTCGGCAGTAAAATGCTGCAAGTTTTAGTAACTTTTGGGCCAAGCAGCAGAGTAACCAAATCTGTTATCTACCAAAACTAAAACCGGATAATAAACTTTACTTACTTACTAACATGTTGAGGACCACGCCTTTGAACTTGGAATTTCTTCTTCAATTTGAATAAATGATAATAATAATAATAATATGCTAGCGCTATGCTAACGGTGGCTGCGTGGACTTTTCACTGCCGTTTCTGTGTTCTGGAGGACGCATTAACAGCCCCTGGTTATTGTTATCATCTCTAGGACTTCAATTGTGTATACTATGTGGTCCATGTTGTGCAAGAATCCAATTTGTTGTGTATCTGTTCTGCTCTGTTCTTTTTTTCCCCTACTCTTTGTATTATGCTGCTGTGTGTGAAATTTCCCCTCGCGGGACAAATAAAGGTATGTTCAATTCAACAAAACATGCTCCGAAATAGCGTTAAGATTGAAGATGCAAATGTCTGCCCTTTATTGGTGGGAGGTGGTAACAAGACGTGGTGAATATCTGTAACTATGGTCTGTCTCGTTCAGTTATGCTGCTTGTTGCAATATTGCGAGCTTGGCGTTTAAAGGGTTAATGCACTTTTCACTGGTGTTGTTAGCGATTTTAGTGATCGATGTTAGCGATCAGACTTGATCCTCTGCTGTGCTCACCTTGTGTTGAAGCTGCTGCTCCAGTTGCTCGATTTTGTCCAGTAGAGATGATTCTTTCTCCTGGTGGGTTGCCTTCACACACTGCAGCTCCTCCTTCAGAGTCTCGACCTGCGACGTTGTCTGTGGCTCTGCCGCCGACACTAAAACTGCTGCTGCATCCACCTGCTGTTTCTCTTTCAGCTGCTGCTCCAGCTCTGAGATCTGCTGCTCATAGCGAAGCTGCAGTGTGTACACAAACACAACAATATCACACAACTTCAGCTGAAATGTATCTGATTTTTATTCTGCATTTGGGGATGAATTGCTTGGGATGATGCACAATCCCAGTAGAGAGATTTAATGCTGACTAAATGTCACTTTTGAGATATTTAGCTTTGGGCAATAATATCACAAACTGACCGGAGTTAATTTCACAAATACAGGAGAGATTCTTCAGTGCAGGCAGCAGAGACTTACACAGAGCCAATGTAACTCCACAATAGCTGTTTGAGGAATTCTGATGTAACTCATAAGAGTTTTAACCATGTCTGAGCTCTGAGGCCGGTCTGTAGGTCATGGTCTCCTGCTGTCTGCACATACGGCCTCATTCTGTTCTTCAGGTGGATGAGCAGAAAGGACATCGACAGCGCAAGGCTTACAGATACATCTTGCTTCATTTATTTGTCTCCGTCTCTCCTTTCCGAATGGTGTGGTGGTTGCTATGTTATCAAGTGGATACTTATGACCAATCACGGAGACACATTCCCTTCATATGATCTTAGTACTATATCACGCTGTACAGTTTTGCTTCTTCAGTTTCTCCCTACACCTGATCTCTGAAAAATTCCCAATCATTAATGTTAAATAAGTATGAATTTAATATAAACAGATGCAAGCTATTTTGACCATCACTTTATCAAATACAAGACCTCCATATATGCTCTTAAAATCGTTGAAACATTCTGTTCCGTCTCATTCTGGTTAATTTTCATAAATTGTTTTGATAAACTAACCTTTAAAATGAATGAACGTCGAAAAAAACCCTTATGAAAGATTAAATAGAATGATTCAACAGTAAAATCCAAGGAGTTTGATACAAAACAGTGGTTGTAGACAGATGAAAACAATCATCTTTAGTTAATGTTGTACTTTTCTGTAAAAAACACTTTTTCATAATGTTTCTTTGTTTTGATATAATACTAATTGTATTTATTGTGACTAGCTACATGAACAATGGAATAAATATCGGAAAATACCTGATTAACGCCGAAAAATGCAGAAGGTAATATAACAAATGGTGATGGATTAAATATCTGTTTAACATCATTTTTAGATAGCTGAATTTCTCTAAACAATCTACCTTGATCCTCTGGAACTGTTGCTCCATGGCCCGTAGGCTACGTTTGGCCTCTTCATCGTGACTCTCCAGCTCTGCCTCCAGCCTCTGAATCCTGCTCTCCAACAGGGCGGTGACCTGGCTGGAAGGAGCCTCCTGATCACTGGCACAGGCTGCAGCGAAGATAAGAGCGGGCAGGGAGTTTGGATTTCTACTCCTCAGTATGTGCTCCAGCTCCTTGACCTGGTAAAGATGAGATTCCACTTAACACTAGCGGAAACAAATGGTGGAGGAAAATCAGACATTTATCATTTTTACTTGCATAACTAACCTGCTTCTCCAGATCCTGCATTCTCTTTACGTCCGCTGCTTTCTCTTTGGACTTTTTCTGCTGCTCATTTCTTTTACTCACATCTGTTTTCAGCTTCTCGACCTAAACATCAGACTGTATTATTTCTGACACGGCAATCAGTCCTCCTCACATAACTGAATTCAGCTCTACACCGTAAGAGCAACTCTTTGCGTTTTGCCAGACTAAATTACACAGTTCTGTCAGCTAGAGTGGAAAAATAAAAGAACATGGCTGCCTAGGACTTGAGAAACCAGGTCAAGGTCAGTCTGTCAGAAAGCAGGTAATTACCCACAAATTCACGCTTCTAGAGCTTGACAGGTGAAGAAAACTCATGGGAGATTTAGAAAGACGTAGTGAAGAGAAGAGGCTATGAACAACAGTAGTTAAGTTATTACATGATTGAGAGTTTATCAGTTTTATCAGTACATCACCATGTCGATCAGTTGCACTTGGCAATGGAAGTGTACTGGAAAAACCCAACAAATGACTATTTTACATCCTTTACGATCTAGTGGATTTGTTTTATGTTTTAAAGGTAAAATAGCTTAGGTTGTTGGTAGGTTCAGTTTGCTTTTTTAAATGTATTTGGAATATTAAAAAAAATTCCAATGCATTCATTCCATTTTAACATTTGATAGATTATTCGATTTGATGATAATGTCGAATGATTTTTCATGCTCTTTTTTGCATGATAAGGGAAACGATAATAAATTCTGTATACATAAGAGAAAAATAGAGGGATATATCTATTTTTAAACTAGCTGCTTTCAGGAGCTCAATTTGAAAAGAAATAATCAGGTTCTTTTTGTGTTTCTCCACCACAAAAATGTGTATTTTCATTGTGGTGCTGACTGAGCCCTTCTGACACCTACTAGTGCTATCTGTGTAGATAAGAACTGTAAAATCTAAGTGAAATTAGGTATATGGGTGAAACAGTCAGGGAAAATGCACTCCATGTTGATCGTGTACTGCACACCTGTGGTGATACTGTACCGATGTATAATTTCATACATATGCCAAATTCGAAGACATGTTTGCTTCGGTGTGAGTCTCACCTCGTCTTTGAGCTGGTGTATCTCTGCTGTAGCTGCCTTCAGTCGACCAGCGTCTTTGTCCAGCAGCTCCTGGTTCTCGGCAAACCACTGGAGCTTATTCTTCAGGGCAGCCACCTCCTCTCTGTGCTTATCCTCCAGCACATGCACTTCAAACGTCTTCTCACCTGACGTGTTCACACAGAGTAACGTCAGAGTATTGGAGGGTCAGGTTGTATGGAAATATACAGGAAATCAAAGCTGTACAGGCAATATTAAGGAAATTCACCAAAGAATTATGTCAAAATTAATTCTTTGTTTTTTCATCACATCAATGAAAATGGATGTTGATGACGTTCACCACGGTTACTGGTTTCTACAAATTGAATATAAGGCTTTTTAAAAGTACTGAGAACAGAATTTTATGCTCTATGTCACAGCCATACCGGCAAAAAATTGTGACTCCTTGAATTTCGGAAAATTTACTTCCCAATGCCTCGATTACCACCATTCCAAGTCATTGGTCACCCGGGGCTGCAAAGTTAGTGATAACTGGCTTGTTATTTCAATAAAATTTGTTGGGTAGAAGTTTTTATTTAAACATATCTATGTAAACACAAAACTTATTTCGCTTCACTTCTGTTGCTATATCTGGTCAACAAAACATTGTTGTAACAGCAGCTTTGAAGTTTCATTTTTATTTTGCATCATTTATTTGCTTTTGCTGCCTATTCATCTGATAATATTTTATTCATAAAGGGCGGCTATTAAATAAGCCAGTGGATTTTCCTGTGTGAATAAATAAAGTTAAAGGTTCACTGTGTCAGATGTGCACGGGATGATATGAATGCAAGAAAAAAAACCTTGTAATCAGGCCCTTGCATTTGCATTACACAGCTGTTTCTGTTGCTTGAATATAAATTACGCTGGCTTTAGAGGATACTTAATGTGAGGGTTAAAACACAGAAACCAATTATCTTTAAATATTTATAGGCTTTAACTTAGAGCACTTTATAATTAAGGATCTGGTGATTTACAAATCCATCTTCCACTGTTTTAACCTGCATTTGTAGCTGCTGAAGTCGGCTCCCCCAATTTTACCTGAGACTGCGTTGGCCTGGGTTTTAGCCAGGTCTCTCTCCTTTTTCATTAGCTGAAGGTCCACATTGAGAGCCTGATTTTGTTGTTGCAGCTGGTTAATGTCCTCCAACAGCTTGGCTTCGTTTCTCTACATTCAGGAGCATACGTTATAATAAGTAAGGCAAATAGAACATTATTGTCTGTTCTTCAATCAGAGCAGTGCTTACCTGAAACACAGTTATTCGAGCCAGCAAGTCTGTGATTCGCTGAGTGTGATCCATTAAGCAGACGTTTCCCGCTGGCCTTGCACTCAACTGTTCCCTGCAGGAAAGATAAACAGTTTAGAAAATAGTAAACTGTATTTCTCTAAATATAACAGGTTTTGGAATATGTTTTATATAAATCACTTGAAACTTCGGTAAGAGCTACCCGCTTTCACTTTTTCCATTGGGTGTTTTGGGGGTCATGCATGTATAATAATGCAACTAAAACGAGGACACGCTGACACTTTTACGAAATGTACTTTTTTTTTTTTAAACATGCACACCTCATGAAGGCCAGTTCACTCAGCAGCCTCTGGTTTTCCTTGAACATGGCCTCTTCATTGGCCTTACTGCTCGCCTGCTGTGTCTTCATCTGCAAGTACAGCTTCTCATTCTCCTTTAATACAATAAAACATAATGATCATAATAGACTTTTATTCAGAAATGTAGAAAAAAATGGAAGCTCACCAACAGGCTCATTAGAAAAACTGCTCAATAACAAAGGAGCAGCTGCAGAGATTTTCAATGGACTAATGAAATCATTATAGAAACAGTGGCAGGTCATGAATCATTAAAATCTAATACAGGATATGCATGACAACTGCTGAACTACAAACTTCTTTTGTTTCCAGCGTATGAATTGCCTATCAACTTTTCATAGGTTTATTTTCCACCGCAATTACATTACATGCATAATAACCAATTAACAGGGTCCAGCCTCTCTAGCTGAGATAGGCTCCAGTGAACCCCACGACCCTGCAAAAGGATGCAGCGGGTTTGGAAGATGAATGAATGAATAATACAACTGCACATTAAGAAGATAGATTTGCTGGTTAATTATTACATTAGAAGTGAACACCACAGACGATTGCAGTGAGGTTAAGTACGCACTAGCCATTATGTGACTGTTACGTGATCATTATGACAGGCTGTGGGCAGCTGTGGGTTCTCTGACAGGTCAT
Source organism: Gymnapogon annona (assembly GCA_029814585.1). Classification (NCBI taxonomy): domain Eukaryota; kingdom Metazoa; phylum Chordata; class Actinopteri; order Kurtiformes; family Apogonidae; genus Gymnapogon; species Gymnapogon annona. The sequence goes on from JAPTHA010000009.1 coordinate 16,613,673, forward strand.
CAGTGGAAAGCTGAAGACCACATCATGAAAAGAATCGTCAGTTTAGACACATCTGTTAGTGGTCTCGCTCACACACTGACCTCAGTAAAAACATATAAAAGCTAATGATTCAGAGGTCACTCTACAAATTGCGCAACTGGTCACTGCTCACCTCGTGTCCGTTGGACCACACTGTTGCAAAGTGGATTACTCTTTGTCAATCGGAATCAAGCTTTGACTACTTGCTTTACTGAAAAAGACTAACAAAGCCTACCAGCTATCCGGCTGTCAAATGAACTGCCTGTCTCTTCAAGGTTGGCTGTAGTTGAGAGCTGAGTCTGACGCCTTTTAAATACCAGAGTTGCAGCTTTGTAGTTGAAGCAGTCAGGTCACAGGAAAAAGAAGGACAAAAGTAGCACTGGGAGACAAACCTGCTGGTATCCCTTTAGGAGCTTCTCCTGCTCTTTTATTTCCTTATCCATCCTTACGTATGTCTCCTCCTTTGCAGTGCCAGTGGCATCTGCCCATTTATTCTTCTGATTGGCCTCCTCTGCACCTCTTAACTGACGAGTGGAAAAAAAAATAAATGTGGTGACAACATAATAATGCATCGTTTTTTAATGGTGCAACATGGATTTTGCAGGATTCCAGAAGTTCTTGAAGACCTTTTTATGATGTATAAAAACCCAACGTTCCACAATGGAAAAGAATGACATGTGACATTTGTCATTATATAACTTGACATATAGTACATTTCATGCCAGGTGGGAAGCACAATGTGTGTCAAATACAAAGCCAGCAACCGACAGTTAAAAGGGAATCACGAATAATATTTAATAAAATCATAATTTAAAGAAAGATCAGCAAGAGGACAAAGACGATAGAAACCTTAAAATATATATGCAATTTAGAAATGTAAATAGTACTAATTATGTAAATGAGTGTGTTTTTCCATAGCAGCAATGTTGGAAAAATGACATTTTTCAGGCAACTTTAATGCCATGATGGAAACTGCTTAGCCATGTAAATAATGTTTCACCTGGGCTGGCTTCTTCCTTTTTCTGACCTAACAAATTTCAACCCGCTTGTCTTCACCTCAAAACAGAACTTCATTTTCATTTATAATAACTTAAACTGAGGTCAATGTAGTCATTCAAAACAAAACAAACAAAAAAAGAACAAACTGCAGTTGAAAATATTGTGTGCGTTTGCCAGCCGCACTGTCAGGCTTTGTCTCCCAATTTAACGACTGTCAGGTCAGTGACTGGTATGCCCGCACCAGGTAAACCGTATTTTATCAAGGGACGCTCACAGAAACAAACATGCAGTCTAATCAATCAAACCAATGAAGAAACAATACAAATAATAATCATCGTGATCAAAATAAAATTTTGGCTTCAATAAATGTTTTCCAATTCCTCCTTCATTGTGTTTGTGATTTTGTGTCTGGAGCGCCTGAGTTTTTTCATGTTTCAATCATAAATGAACACTTTTAGCCAAAAGCAGCTGTGTAGACTTTAAAACCCTGTGGAGCTCTGCCTCCATCACTCACTGACACATACAGTCGTGTCAATAATAAAAGCAGCTGCTGATTGTGCAATGCAGCAGACACAACTAATATATACTGTATGTAGGTGGTGATATTTGTGCCTGTGGGTTGATTTAATATTTATGGAGATGCTGATCTATAATTGTACTGTTTTTATATGAAAATGGAAGGAAATGGGTGGCATCTTTGTCTGAGCTGTAACGCATCCTAGTTTACAAATAAGAAAACTGACCTTTCGGCATCGATTAAACATCCTCTCAGACATTGGGGTTTTCATGCATGCATTACATAGAGTGTTGTGTTCAGGATACTAACATTTTAATGGGCCATTAGGGAACCATGTAAAGATATACACTCAAGATAAATGCATATGGAACAATCACACAAACCGAATGATCCTCCAGGTTCATGTTGTGGATTTTCTTGATTCGTAGTATTTGCTTTGGTATTGACAATTGGAGTTGAATGTCAAGATAAAGCCACAATTATTTCAATGTCTTTATTTAACTTTTGGTACTAGGCTGGGTTAGGTTTTCTACCAAACATCTTGAAAGCCTTGAAAGATGATTTGGAAATTGTGTTTGTGTGAATGAGGGTTACTAAAATAAAACTAATAAATAGTTATGAACTGGATTTTCGTCATCCAAATGTAATATCTTCATTAAATTGTACTAAATTGTAAAAGCACTTGGATTCTGAGTAGCAGCTATTATGCATCTAAACTGCTGCTGCTGGTTTTAAAATTAAAAAGAAAAGAAGTGAAATGGCACATTATTTCAGCAATTACTGAAAAATAAGTAATTATGAGGCTATGAATCCATACAACAACGACACAGTTTCCTCTACGGGGGCAATGTCAAAATTCATATAAATTGACACTTGCAGAGTTTACTGATTTTACAGTCTTGCGAGTTTTCAGAAGATGTTTTCAACTTTATGACATTAACTTGGAGGTCAAAGACTGACTCTTATGACATTATTCATGTGTGTAAATACGGTATGTGATTGTTTTGTTTCTAAAAAACTACTGTGATTGGACGTTCGTGCACCTTGCTTTGCAGTACGTAGTTCTGCTGTCTGAGTGAGTTCATCTCCTCTGCTCCGTCCTTCATCAGTTGCAGCTCCCTCTCCTTTTGGGTCAGCTGGACTCTCAGCTCTGCCATCATGGAGTTGTCCTCCTCTCCCTGAAAGGCACAGCAGCAGGTGAGGCAGTGTCAACTCTTAACAGGTCGTGGAACAGAAAAGCCTTGTTTACTGTTGCGCAGATGCTCACACTACCCTGCTGGTAAACCATCTGCTGCTGCGTAGTGGTAGTGACCATGAATTAGGATTTATTTCTGAAGAAACAAGAAGGTGGAGGAACCACTTACTGACTTCTCATAAAACCATGAGAAGGGGATCCAAGAGTCACCGTAGAGGAACAGTCATCTGTGTAGAGATGGAGTCACCTCTAATTAAATACTACGTGTAGACTGATCCACAGATGGAATTGAATTGAATATACCTTACCTCTACTATAAATACTAGGCATAGACTGATCCAGAGGTGGTGTCCTCTCTACTTTAAATACTAGATACAGACTGATCCACAGATGGTGTCGTCTCTACTATAAATACTCGGTATACTCCATATAGACTGATTCCGTTAAACGTCCTCCATCAGCTGTATATTAAAGTGTCCTAAGTAGATGACAAAAATTCTGTTGATAACGGCTAAGAAACGTATTCATTGGACCTCGCCCCCCCCTTCCTATGAAAATGTGGTTGAAGAAGTCAACAGTTGTGTGAACCTGGAGAAAATAACCTACTGGACGAAAAAAGTAGGATGTTCTACAAGATATGGAACCATTTATAAACTACATGGAAAATTTAGCAGTACACCTCATTGGTTGAGTTCTATATATCAAGCAGGGCTTGTAGGACTTAGGAGGTCAGAGGTCAACATATGTAATTCATGTGGTTCACTTATTTATGTGATTTTTTTTGTCATTGTACGTGTTTTGTGTTATTCTGTACTCTTTGAGTGTGTTTTTTTTGGTTGTGTTTGTCTGTTGTCTGTGATCTTGTCATTGTGGATTGGGAATGATGTCTTGTAGCGTATGAATGTAATATTGTCTTCTGAAAAATCTAAATAAAACTATATAAAAAAATATGAACTGTATGATGTCTACTCTAGTCCAAAGGACATTCTAAAACAATCACAAACATCAATGTTCATGCCACATGAGAGGTCGACAAGCTACATGATCTAAAACATGTCTGGGTGACAGAGGTTGGACTGGATTCAGTACGTGCGTACATGTTTCTTTGGAGAGTGCTGTGTCAGTGAGGTTTCCTGAGGACGCTTGGCTTGATGGGTGTCTGGGGTCTCCTGATGGCCCCTGCCGTCGATCTGTTGTTGGAGAACAGTCACTAAGGACTGGACAGATGTCACCAGATCTTTGCCGACCTTCACACCGAACTCTGCTAATTGCAGATGAACACAAATAATGCAAAATAAATACAGAGCTTAATTTACACTACATTGAAGTGTTTTACATTCAGCATAACCCTCCCCCCCAAAGAACAAACAAAAGCAGGTTTTAAAGGTTCGAACTGTCAAAGTTAGAACCCTGTAAAACAGGGGTGTCAAACTCAATTTCGAGTTCAGGAGCCACATACTGCGCAGTATAATCTCAAGTGGGCCAGACCAGTAAAAAACAACAAGCAAACAAAAAAAACAGCTTAACGATGTATAAAAAATAAAAAGAAACAACTAAATATTTGTATTTGTTTTAGCGCACAAAAGTAAAATTGCCGTTTTAAAAATATTGGGCTTCAGTTCGTTATTTACACATGTATATGATAACTTACAGTGTATCTACAAATACACAAAACATTTAGGTAGAAAAATTTAAATTGAAATTACACTTCTGATAAATGATTTTATTAATTCCGCTATGTGGAAATTGTAAATTGCAAATATTTCATGTAATTCTACTTTGTGCACACCAAAATAAAGAGGAAACTTTGTAATTGTGATAGATAATGGATTATTACATATGTTATTTTCCTTGTCTGAGCCGCTTGAGATAGTTTCAGTGTAATTTTTGCATTTAACAAATTCATCTCACGGGCCGGATCGGACCCTTTAGTGGGCCGGTTTTGGCCCCCGGGCTGTATGTTTGACACTCCTGCAGTAAAACCTTTTGGCATTTTGAAATAAAAGTAGAAATAAGGTAATAAGATTTAAACAAATTTAAAAAACGTAAGTTCTGTGTTCTGGTACTAGGATGCAAATGCGCATAAACACTAAATACAGACACAGAAGATTAAAAAGGCAACTGAAAATACTTTCATATTTTTGTACACGCCACACATTTGAGATATATTGCATCAAGAATCACTTGAAATTCACTGGATTCTGCCAAGCACTGTTCCACCCTCCAAACCCACATGCACTTCTGTTGAGGTCAAACTGGATGTTTGGACAAAAACACATCTGGAGCATTAAGCGTTAAGAGTGTTAAGAATTTAGTTTGGTTATTTTGTCTTAAAGAAAAAATAATAATTTCCATTAGTTTGTGTCTGTGTAATGCAGCAACACATTTGAAATGCAACCAAGATTTTATGCCAGTATTTTGTAATATGTAAGACTGTGTAAAACGAAATGGTAAGGGAGTTTGTAATGAAGTAAAATGTGTTCAAAATAAAAAGCTAATTTTCGGCCTCTGGGTATGAAGGGAATTTTCAGCACTCCCTGATGCAAGAGTGCCACTTCTAACCTGAGTAGCTGTCATTTTCTTGGTTCTTTGAGGATCTGGGGGCACTCTGAGGGACGACAACAGGCTTCACGGACTTGGCAGAAGGAGCAGCTCCACCAAAGCCTGACGACTTGGAGGACACTGACACCCTGGTTTCCATACTCCTCCCTCTTGGAGCAGCCACAGTCGGCTTCCGTCCATAGGATGTAGAGGGTGGCTGGGAAATGGAGGTACGGGAGACCAGGGAAATGGAGGTACGGGAGACCTGGAAGAAGATATACAACACTTCATGCCATGCTCATTTTTAGTCAAATAATGGAAAACATTAACACTGGGTGTGTTTTTGGTCAGGAAAAAGTAAATATAGTAATTACTGTTACTGGCGTACAAACGGTTAAAGAAATACATAGTAATTAATCATTAATTGAAGTCCTGATTTTTCTATGTAGCCTTTGGGTGAATGGATGGATGGATGGATGGATGGGAGGATGATGGATGGATGGGTGGAACCAACGTTCTGTTTGAAGCTGTGACAGTAATAACATCATCTGTAGGACAAAGTATTTTTTCTTGGTCTACTTCAAAGTAACCCTTATTATATGGGGTATTTGGGCAAATGTTCCCATTGAGAGCAGAGAAGTCCCTGGTTCAACATTGCAGGTCTGTCTACAAACTAAAGTAAGATCAGTTGGATCTACACTTGTGTAGTTTGTTCAACGATAACATTTTTATTACAACATGCAAGTATAATAATATTCACTTGCACATAATAAGTGAGCAATTCATTTATTGTCACACAAGATCTGGTCTTGTAAGTCTTGTTATTAATGTGGCTCATTTTCTTTTTTCAAGACTGTTCATTATTTCATTATTTCATTAGTTTTCATTGGCAAACTCCTCTCATCCTATTCTGTGCAATAGTCATTCAGAAACAAAGTAGCTTGTCCATACGCTATTTCTTAAATTACATTATCAAGCAAGAAAATTAGACACAAATGGAAATTAAGTTAAAATTACATTTCCTATTTGGTACAATCTGCACAAATAGATGGAAAATGATCAATTTAGCTTTCTAATTACAGGGAAATTATGCCTTTTGCAGCCATAATTGTATCAACAGAACCTCACAACCATGATTGGCAATTTGATTAATTCTCTGACCATGACTTTACCATTTATGGGAGGAAACGTCAAAGAAAACTGTGTGACTATAATGGTGTATGTTTATATTTCTACAAATCTATCTGTGTGGGAAAAAAACGTTATATAGCAAAAAGAGCAAACTGCAAATCAGTGGTTAAAGCTTTTTTTCTAAACAGGGTAGGAGATAGTACACATTAAAATACATAACATTGTATTGAATGAGGTGTCCAAGGCTTGCTTTACCTGTGGCTTCTTAGATTTGTTGACTGGAGGGGATTTAGAAGAAGACTTATGATCCTGCATCAGCCTCTCCACTTCCTCTCTGATACTTGATGTCAGCTCATAGTTGGGACGACCCTGGGTGCTGGAGGGGCAGCTCGTCTGTCCTTTTGATCCCTTAATTCCTGCAAAGGACTCAACCTTCTGTGGTGGCTCTGGAAAAGACTCCTGCAGGAAAGTCCTTTGCAAGGGTTCAGCTGGTTTGTCTTGTGTGTATTCTGGAGCACTAAAATGACGAAAACGTGACATTATTTAAAAGGCACAAAATGTAAATAGATTAATATGTGAGTGTATAATGCACAGTGTAGAATTTCTTGCAGTAGTGAGCCAGGCAGGACATTTCCTTAACAGTATAGTGACAGTACATATGAAACTGCTGCTCTCTGCAACTAGACTGTGAAAAAGGTGTGTTTTAACAATTGTATGACCTATCCTTTGAAAAATTAAAGTTTTGCAAGAGAAATACACCTCTCATAAATAAGGTAAAGCTTATACTATTCATATGGTGTAGACTGACAATAGTGAATGTGGTAACATTTCTCAAAATGTCATCACTTTATTACTACTCGATGTTTGAGGTTAAATTCATGCCATGTGGATCAGACGTTTACAGTGGTAATGTTTTTATGTAATATATAAGTTGAGAGACAGTATGGACAGTGGTATGGGGCAAACATATGAGGCAAATATCCATAAAAATATGACTTTTGGAAGTGAGCATGGGATGGAGGCTGTCCATCAATTATGTGATGAGTCCATTAACAGATCATTTGTATTCTTGTTTGATAATCTATTAAATATTCTCAGCGCCCAATCTAACATTTCAAGTGGCTAAAAAGGTGAATAATCAATAAAATGCAAAAAACACTGTGTTAAGTAATGTTTTATTAATGTGGCAGGTATATTGATTTTTTTCTTCCCCCAAACCTCCTTGATCATCATGAAGCTCTGACCTGATGGGGTGGAGGGTGAAGCCTGTGATGTGGTGGCTCTCTGGTCGGATGGTTCTCATCAGTTCTTCTGCTGTGGGCAACTCTAAAGAAGCACATACTAATGATCAATGTAGGATCACTGACCTCCAGCGTGTTCCATTTCAGAAGGCAGTAGGGGCAACACAGCAATAAAACAAGAGGAAACTGAAAGAAAAACTGGTAACCACCAGTACTACACATGAATGCAGGTACCTGTGCTGTATTATTTCATTGTGCTACTTGCATATTAATCAATTTAAGAGGTGGCAAACACCGACAGTGTCATAACCATATAACAATCAGTATCATTATTGTAAAGAAAAATGCCCTTCAAGAATGTTGTTTCATTGTTTTTTATGGAAAAAATAGTATTTTGCACATAGTCACATCAAATAAACTGAGCAAAGCTTTCATGATATTCATTTCAGTTTTGCTAATCAGCAATCCATATTATGATGGGGGGGGAAAGGTCTTGTCAACCTGTGTTTTGCTTTCTTCAGCACATAATGTTTACTGGACAATGCAGAACACATTTTAAGTGTAATAAAGACTGTTGTGTTTTTAAGATGAATATAAAAAGTTTAGTTATGTTACTCTGTGGCACAGAATTTCAAGTCTCATGAACTTCTTGCATACGATTTATTGTTGTTTAAAATAACTTGTCTTCAGTCTATAACACTTTTAAGTGCCAAATGACCCATTGTAAGGAAATGACACTTTGGATTCTACTCTAGAGTTGTGAGACGTAAGATCTCAATCAATTGTATTAATTTAACTGTGGGAAGCAGCTAATCCAATATAAGCTGCACTTATATTGTATTAGCTGCTGCCACTACTGGCATTTAAAAAAAACAACCAATCAATAAAGAATATGAGAACATGCCGTATTATGGGCTATTGACGAATGTTAAACTAGCTGTATGTTCTAAATTTGGGGAAAGGACCGGTGCATTTTTCAGAAACGCCTACATTAAAAAATGTATAGACGGCCCTTCCACCAATTAGAAACACTCCACCATAATCTCAAACACGGTTCAGAGTCTGACCTGACTCATTGGTAGATGCAGGCTGAAGAGACTGTCTGGATTGCAGAGGAGGGGAAGATGGAGACAGAGGCCTGTTGACTGTCAGTTGGCCTTCTGAAGATAAATATGAGTGATTGTGGCCATCGGAGCACCCGGTAACATGAATCTGCCTGTAGGCCTCATGAAGATCCTCCAGGTCTGAGCCTCCACTCTGCCCATAGGACTGAGCTACAATACATACAGAAGACGTTTTCATTGTTGGGACTTATTTAACAAATATTACTTCTGTGTGAATTAAAATAACAGGTTATATCAGTAATTACAAAAACACTTGTGAAAGCAAATTATATACCACAGGTTAATTGAGAGCCAATTTATAACAGACATAGACAGTTGAGTGAATAAGTATGGATGTAGAGGTATGGTAGAATGCTCCCTGTACATTACCTCTGTCCAGTGATCCTTCAGTGTCCTTCCTTTTGTCATCCCCACCGGTGTCGTCCTGGGAATCACTGAGACAAACTGACAGTAAAGCAACATTAGAGTTCTTCATTGTGTCAAAACTCGTCACTGATGATTTGTTCCTTTACACCAAGGTGGGCAAACATACAACTCATGGGCCAAAACCAGCCCACCAAAGGCATCAAGTCCACCCGTGGGATGAATTTGTGACAATGACATTAAGAACAACCAATTCTTCTCTTTGTTTTGGTGCAAAAAAGGTACATTTCACACAAATGTCCACATTAACAAACAGCTAACAGCTATTCACAAAAAACGGGAATAAGCTGAACAAATGCAAATTACATATGTCTTAAGTGCACATGTGTATATGAGCAGCAGAGGCATAACATTGCTCAAATTCATTTTTCACAGGGTTAATCGTGGTTGTTTAGTTTGTTGTAAACACTGTCATAATGGAATTTTCTGTTATTTCACTACTATAATTTCAATTTCTGGCCGACTCGAGATCACACTGGGCCGTATGTTGCTCCTGAATTAAAATGAGTTTGACACCCCTGATTCACATTCACCAGAAATAACACGAACAATAAACAGGAATTCTTAATTATTAAAACTGTCAGATGATTAGTTGTGATGGCTGATGTCGTGACTAATGAGTTAGAATTGTTTAGCTCTGCTAACAGTGGTAACATAATAATATGCGCATTTAGTGGAATTGATGGGGGTCTATTTACATTTACAAAGCACACTGTCTTTCAGAGCCAGGCATGGGCAGTACAAACAGACAGAGGCAAATCCTGGGGAATTCAAGATCTCAGTGAATGATGAAAGAAAAAACAAACAAACCGTTTATAATAACTGTTTATAATAATAATAGTGTGGCGAACTGTGATTTATTCTTACCGCCTTTAATTTAACAACATGGAACCTCTATTTCTTTTTTTGATGGATGTTTCATAAAGCTACACTGTTTCTGTCTGAGTGTGTGGACACATAGCTCGGTGGTGGAACTGGGTGCAGTCCCAGAGCCATCAGATCACGGCTTGCCGAAGGCACCAGATTGTCCAGCGTTTGACCGACTTTACAGATTCCATTCCTCCTACATCGCTGTAAAATGTCTCTTTTCTTACCTTTAGCCAGAATCTGAGAAATCTTTGTGTTCTGAAAAATGAATGAGAACATGTGTTAGTGGACAAATATGTAAGAAATAACTTTTATTTTGCATCTTAATCAGTTCCCAGAGGTGGCACGGACTCAAGTGGTTCGTACAAAACATGATGAAATCCAAATGAAAAACAAAAACGCTTTTAAATGAATGTCTTTCCTCTTGTCAAATAATGGAGCAGATAGCAGCGTTTTAGTGGAAAAATTGCTCTCCTGAACAGAACAAACCCCATTTAAACAACTCAGACCTTGGTTGTCTCACTCAGCCCCTGGTGCTTTGAATCACTAACTCTTTATTAATTACAGGATGACAGACACTTTCTCCAGCAACAAACCTCCTCTTGTTGTACATCTCCAACACCGTCGTCGTCAAAATCGTCACTGTAGTGCGGTGAGTCTGTGACAATAGTGAGAAGAAAAGACTGAGTGATTGGCACGGAGATAGACATAAAGAACAGAAGAGGTTGATGACTCATACCTGGAGAGTCCCGGCCAGTCCCTAAGTCTGCGCCCTTTCTTTGGTCACCAACATCACCCTCTTCCACTGTTTCATTAGCTTTCCTGGAGGAAGGACATCCATGCTCATTTTGTTGCAGCTAAAACACTGCAGTTAACATCATCACAGGCAAGGATGAAGACTTAGTATAGCGGTGCTGTGATCTCAGTTGGCTGTAATGGTAAATGACTGACTAGTATTGGCTGTAGTATGTATGAACAACATTTGACATATGAAGAAATGGATTTCCTAGTTTTCTAGTGCAAAAAAGGCATCATAAACAGTGCCCACTTTTATGTTTTGAAGGAACCAAATCCTCCGAGAAGCAATTGATGGATACCTGATGTTAGTACCAGTAGTTGAGGTCATGGAGTCCAGCTCTCTGTTTAGTTTGGAGTAATCTATGACTGATGACTCTCCAGCCTCCAGCTCAGCAAAGAAATGTGCCTTCTCCTCTTCTTCCTCCAGAGTGTCCGTGCCCATGTTTGTCATGTTCAAAGCTGGTCTTGGTATCGAGCCTGTACATGTCAAGACAGCATACATCTAAAACAGACCCTGTCATACACCTGAGCTACAAACAGAATCTTTGAGGATATTCCAGGAGGATGAGAGACGGTTTATGTTCAGTTTAAGGTCGATTCTGACAAGACGAGAAGGGAAAGGGATTAAAGCAGCAGTGACCTGCTGGTCGGAATACCTGATAGCATTGAAGAGCTTCAGGTGAAATGAGTAAAAAGGAATCAAAAGGTCTGTATACATCAGGAGAGCCCTGGTCAGAATTTTAATGAGATACAACGCCAAAAACTCCTGCCTTAAGAAAGTGGAGTCAGCTGGTACAAAGAGATTCTTTGCCATTACATCGTTACTGGGCTTCTGTAGGCCTTGATGATGAAATGATCACTGAGGATCATTGACCCTCAAGGACCAGATTCCGACACCTGTGTATTGAAAGGTACTGGATTTAGAAAAACCAGTACTGTTTAATGACATGACAATTCAAATATTCATATTTTTCATCTCATGTGTTTTTGAAGGTACCGTACGTAAATTGGATAATACATGAAATAATAATATTTTGTACAGCTGATTCCAGTAAAAGTCAACCATATTGAAATTTCAGAATACATTTTGTTCCCCCTTTAAGGTAATTTACCATGTTTTTAATACTATAATTCACCGTTTATTTTTATTGTTGAGATTAGAGTATGCATCGAATGTTAATCGAGGTGGTCCTTGAATGACAATGTGATTAATGATGTTTATTGTTGATATTTCACTATTGTACTTTAAAAAAGCCTGCAGTATACATACATGCTCACTTTTTTAGTAACACTACCAATATGATGACATTGAAAGGGATCGTAATTCCAAATCTTCCGATAACAACCTGAAAGATTTCCAATAACAATGTGAACAGTTGCTCTATGGCATATACTCTGATGATGATTTCTTTTGGCCTTTTCGCTTCCAGGGTCGCCACAGCGAATCCAATACGCATATTTGATTTGGCAGAGTTTTTACATCGTATGCCCTTCCTGACACAACCCACTGGACACTCACCCCAGGAATCGAACCCAGGTCCCCTATGCACCAGCCTGGTGCCTTACCAAATCACAGCATCAGGCTTCCACTCACCCTCTGTCTCTGACTTGTCTCCGATGAGAGCAGATGCATCCTCCACATTAATGTCCACGGGATCTTCATCCTCTTCTCGAATTGGCTGCGACCTCCTCAGGGATTTTCTGAATGTCCTCCTCCCGGTTCCCAGAAGTCCTGAGTACAGGCAGGGGTGAAGAGGAATGTAAGGTACCAATATCAAATTTACCATCAGCGAGGTTGACAGGAGAAGCCACTTTAATGAAGGCAACTGGCACAGAGAAGTGGAAGAAACGTCATTTTACCCATGTGGTCAAAGCATTTGACCAGTTACTGATGTTTATACAGTTGTGGTAAGTCATGAAAAGACAATGGACAAAATACATTACGAGACAGAGGTGTCTATATCTGCTTGTTCTAATTGTGTTTGTGTTCTACTGAATGTTTCTTAATTATATTATTAATTATTCATAGTGGGTTTTTACTCCTTACACTTTTGCCGTCAATACCAGAAATGATGCTTCACATCTGACAATGAAGTATTGACGGACATTACATAAAATGCAGCACAGATGCCATACTGTGAGAATCTTCCACTTCTGTCTACTTATAAGCCCGTTTTCCGGGACGTTCTGACCACTGACTCATGTTGATGGTTGATGAGTCCTGCAAACTAACAGAAATGAAAGTAGTGTCCATCTGGATAAATACTGCAGATCTGAAGACTAATCAAGCACATTGCCACCTGAATCTTAAAATCTGTGGCCTAACACAATTATAACACACATTAGAATTCAAAACAGTAATGACCAATGCAGTAGTGCGGAAGTGACTCTGTAACCATAGCAACAACAAAATCTCCTGTCTGGAACTTAGGTCGTGGGCGCTTCAGTGCAAAAAAAGCTGCCTATGGACACTGGTCCTAGAAGTTCAGGAACTTTTCAAGAGCTCAAACAAGATTGCTCTTGGGTGTAACCCAGCTAACTTACATAATCCATTATACAGTATTATACTGAACCTATGGAATAAAAAACGATTTAGTTAAAGTCGGTCTCAAATGTTTTCCATTAAACATTTTAAATTATCCCATTTGGACATTACTGAACAGGAAAGGACAAACTAAAGTCAAGTATAATATATGAATTTTCATATATTACCATATATTACTATATTACGCTGATATGTAGTAAAAAAAAGTTGCATGTGTATAACAGCTGCATAAAATGCTCAAGTGTACTTATGTACTCAAGGTATACCAGAGTGACATGCTTTTGAGAATGCGCATCATTGTTACATCATCACTTTGTCCTTTCTGCCTCTGAATCTTAAATGCTGTGAATCTGCACTGGCTTGTCGAGTTCTTTCAGTAATTAACGTGTCAGCTAATTGAAAGCACATTTAATGCATCTCATTGAATCATATCCATCGTCTTTTATAGAACATACCTCATCTATTTTTTTTTCAGAGGTCAACATCACTGTAATCAATAGCAGTTCCATACCTTGAGTAAATTAATGTAAGGCTCAAGTCTTCATATATAGCGG
>JAPTHA010000009.1:17393995-17403995 GCA_029814585.1 Gymnapogon annona
AATTTGATTCACTGTGGCGACCCCGGATGGGAAAAAGTCGAAAGGAGTCATCAAACCTTCTCCAAATATCACTGTATCAATGCATTACAGACACATGGTTGTTTGGAATTGAACCAACAAGTCACAACCTGTCACATATTAGTCTCTACCTGTGGATCAGCAAATGTCGAATTAGCAAAGATAATAACATCATATAATAATGGAAACATCATATAAAAAAAAGCATCATATAACATTGGAAATTTCCCAACGTGTGGGTCAAATAAAGGAATCTAATCTCATCCAATCTAATAACTGTATACCTCCATGAACCCATGGTAGAATGAAGTTTTTTTTAATCTTCTTTTCTTTTTTTCTTTGTTTATACAGTAGGGATAGGCCAACCACCTGATTGGTGCACATGGGGCCTTGGTTCTATTCCCACTTGGCGCAATGAGCATCCAGTGTGGGTCCTTGGGCTTATAACAGTAGCCTCCAGAGGCTGGCCAGTGTCTCATTGAACCAGTCCCAAGGCCGGATAAATACAGAGGGTCGTGTCAGGAAGGGCATCCAATGTATAACCTCATCCCAAATTAAATATGATACTGGGATTCACTGTGAAAGAAAGTTTTATGAACATCCCATAAAAGTATGGTACAGTTTGTTAATAAACACTAAAGGAAAATATGCCAGAAAAGGACCAATATGAGATAAGACAGTATTTTATGTATCCCACCACGGGGAGATTAGTGCATCACAGCAGCCAAATACAAAGAGTATAAATAAGAGCAGACAGATCAATAGAATTATTATAGACTTAGACTTAGACTTCCTTCCAGAGAGGGAGGCCAAAAATAATAGTTATTTATTATATGATTAACAAAAGGTGTTGATCGAAGATAAACTAAAAGAGTTCAAGAATATAACAAAAAGCTGTCCACAAAAACGGGTAGATAACAATAAACGATGTAGAGTCTCTGTCTCACAATGATGACGTTTTACACACTCAGAACAGGTCCATTTCCTAACATAGATCCACAGGTCAGAGTCTCTCTCTCTCAGAATAGCGTAATCCAAAAAGTCAAGGCGAAAAAACAGAAACAGGGGATGTGGGCAGCTACAAGAGGCACTAAATGGAAACACAAGAAAACAACGTTAGTACATGTCCAAAAACAAAGTGCACAAGATCCTAGAATGACATCGGACAGCTAACCAGCTCCCAATGCCTTATGCCTTTAATAAAGGCATAAAGGCATATTCAATACCCTGACACATATGATTATACCCATAATTCTACAACAGTACACTCCTACACACGTGTACATACAGTACCTGCACACACTGAATACACATGCATGCATACTCACGCATCCACACACAGGTGCACATGTACGTATATATAGACATATCCAACAGCATACATGTTAGTGTGTCTGTCACAGACTCATAACTTCATCTGGGACGATATAGGAAGGTCTACTCTGTCGCATACAGTTATACACAACACTGTAGTAAAACTCTGTTAACCTGATGTTCAGGGATCAATCATGTCTAATTTTGGATTATTATCAAGTATTATTTTAAACAGATCACAGCCTCTTCTAAAAGTTCACCAAATATCTTTGTGTCAAAATCTCCTGCCAAACCCGACATGCAAATTGGATTCACTGTGGCGACCGCAGAAGGGAAGAAAGCCGGAAGAAAGTTATGTAATGCATTAAAGACATGCACATGTCTGAAATCAAACAAACGAGGTCAGAACAGTCTGAACCGTGGATCTGTAAGCAGCAACTTGGCAAAGATAATGAATATCATCCCATAATAATGTTATTCCTTCATAAGCCTCATGATAAAACTCGGCCATGGTAAAAGGAATTTTGTAGTTTTTGGAATGAAAATATCAATGTGTTTATTCAATGGGAACATATACAACGACGGGGGAACTGAAAATAGGCATCCCATGAAAGTCTCATCCAGTTTGTGGAAAATACTAAACAAACATGCTGGAAAAGGAACCATATATAGACACATCCAATAGTATACGTTGGTGGATCTGTCTTAGGCCGGCTCAGGGGACCCGGGTTCGATTCCCAGGATGAGCGTCCAGTGTGGGTCCTTGGGCAAGACCCTTCACTCTACTGCCTACTGTAGCCACAAGGGAGCGTGTGTCTCCTTGTGCCGGTCCCAAACCCTGACATACAAGGGTTGTGTCAGGAAGGGCATCCGACGTAAAAAACTCCTGCTAAATCAAATATGCAAATTGGATTCGCTGTGGCGACACCAGAAGGGAAAAAACCGAAAGGACTCATCATCAGTGGATCTGTCACAGACTCATAACATTGTCTGGGACAATATGGTGAAGGATTATTTCATTACAGCTCATTTTGATTTTAAGTTTAACCACTTTCAACACAAAGACATTGTCAGTGTATGTCATTTTTGGATAGGAAACATCTGTAACCATAGAAACCATGTATCCTTAAATAGTTACATGCCTAAGAGACAACAGACACACACATGAAATAACTTTATATCGGAAACCTAAAAGAGTTGGGGTTCGGTGCAGCTCACATTGGTATTTATGACTCCAACTGGTTTGAACTGGAGTCAGAGCTTGAAGTCCAACCCTTATTGCTGGAGGGCGGAGCCTAAAGACTTCAAATGTAAACACAACCAGTGATCTGGACTCATTCTGAATGAGACCTCATCTGAGTATATGCTTAAACTGTGACCACAATAAACTGAGATAAACTGAGACCATGATGCATCCAGACCAGTCCAATCAAAGAACACGAAAACAATACGAAGGTCTAATCTGTAATGTCCACACCATGCATGTACACTGGTGTTAAAGTCTGTTAACTCGATATTCAATGGGTAATCGTGTATAATTTTGCTTGGAAACAATGTGACATGTAATGGATTCCTACTGTTCAGATGACATTCGTTGTGACAGAAAACAAATGGGACTTAATGCCATAGTTTTTTTTGTTTTTGTTTTTTTTTAAGACTGGGCCAATCTAAATGTCCAGATATGCCGGTCAGTGTTTTTATTCCTTTCTTGACAATAGTCAAGGAAAGAATAAATAAATCCCCGGATGCTGGGATTGGCTGTGATGTCCGTTTATTTGCTGCTCCTCTTAAATATCATAATCAGGGCGACTGCATGGAACTCTGAGTTTTATGTAAATTGCACATAAGCCGATTACAATTGAGGCAGTTCTGCTATAAACATTATTTATTTTATGGACTTCCAATTTCCCGACCAGATGCGATAAAGGGAGAATAATATTATGGCCATTATCGTTGCATTGCATTATTGTTGTATTATGAGGATATTTCTCATGTCACACAAGGTAAGTCGTTTTTCTCCCACAGACGCAGCCAGTTTGTCTTCCATATAAAGGGAGGCGGTGATGAGATAGTCAGTCCTATCAAATCTAATAGTTGTAATATTGCTTCTACTCATGGAGAGGGGGGAAAAAAAAGTATGTTTATTAAGAAATGGAAAAGTGGAAAAGTTACAGACATGTTGCCAGTAACTCTTGTGTTTCGTTTGCTCTTGATGAATACTATCACAAATCATAGACTCCAGTTCTGGTTCAGGTTTGCCAGTTTAATTAAACTTTTAATGCGCAAACATCCATCCTACCGTCTGTTTGAAGATACAATCTGGCGGCAATGGTAACAATATCAGATTCACTGTGTTGATTTTGTGAACAACACTCAGATGTTTGTAACTCTGTTTGCGCTGCTTCTTGCCGTGGGGTCAGGGGTTGCATTTAACAGTGACATTAACCTTTACAACACATTTAGTTCTTTTTTTGGGTGTGTATCTTAATTAAAGGTTAAAGCTGTGCATGTGTTTTGTGTCATTTCTTGTGGAGAAAAGAGAATGATAAATAAACACGTGCGCTCATTTAAATACGACAAAAAAAGATTTTCGTACTGAAGTGTATGATTGTAGAAGAGGATGAACAGTAGAGGTTGACCAATAGTAAATTTTTAAAGGTTGATGGTAGTTTTTTTTTTGTTTAATTTATTTATTTTATTTAATCAGGAAAGAGACGATTAATTGGCTGGCAAAACATGATTTCTGTCTGAAATGAATGTCTTTCCCTTTCATTAGAAACCAGATAACCTTTCATGCTGGAAAACAAAGCAACAAATTCATAAATAAATAAATGGCAGAACATCAAACTCCCTGTAATGTGGAAGAAAATACATGCAAGTTTTCACCGAAAAGAAAATGTAAATTATGTAGAGTTTCAGTCTGTAACTGGATAAGAAGGCTAATAATTGCCTTCAAATGAAGCAGAGACAGATGTTCGTGGAATAAAGTGAGGCTCAGAAAGGTACCATGTACTTATGGATATAGACTTGTACAGTACAAATGATATGAAGTGTCTCTTATCTCAAACTGTGGCACAAGAAACGCAAAAATCATACCTACAGATGAGACGTTTTGTTAAAAATGCCACCGTAACAGGGTCAAAACAAGTGTATAATGTAGCTTTTGTTCAATATTGAACCTTAATAGTGTTCAGTTCAACCCGCCGGTGCTGTTTATTCTGCCGATAACAGCCAGACTATCTGCTCAGCAAAGTTGTCAAATATTTATGTGAAGCTGGGAGTATTCCCTCAGTGGAACAATCTGGGTTAAAGCTCAAATACTGGGAGGAGATACTGTAAAGCAACCCTGGTATGTGGTGAGTTATATGTAGCTGTGATGGAAGAACTGAGGTGAATATGTGAAACTCCCCAGAAACTGTCTACTGATGTGGGTAAAACACTTACCAAAGGATACACCTCCCCCTCACCCCGAAAAGCGGCAGACGTCACGTTTTTGAGCATTCAGCAGAAATCTTGGGAGAGTTTCCCCTCAAAGGATGCATATCGCCGCGTGTAGGAGAAAACACGCATTGTAAATATGACATGTCGGTGTAAAGCTGACGTGGCCCAGCTCCCAGGAACAATCAACCGGGTCTTTACATTTGCATAAGTCCAGAGTTAGTCTTTTGTCTGTCGTGACGCCTCCAGCAGGCTCTTTCGTGGTCGACTCTCACTGGGCGGTTGACTTTGCCACCGTCGCCTTCTGTTACCTTCTCCATTTGTGATTTTAATGGACATACAATATGTTTATGGCACAAAAAAATCCAAGAAAATAAAAACTAGCGTCGGGATTCCGTCTCTTGCTTTTTGTGCCGATGATGTGGTTCTGCCGGCTTTGTCAGCCCGTGACCTCTCGTGCGTGCTGACTTCGGCCGGCAGCCAAGTGTGAAATGGTCGGGATGAAGGTTAGAACCTCTAAGTATAGGGCCAGTATTCTGTGTCAGAGAGAGATGGATTGTTCCCAAAGGGTCGGAATGGAGGCACAGCCCCAGCTTAAGGATTTTAAGTATCTCTAGGTTTTGTTCACAAGGGTATACCCTAGATCAACAGGGAGGCCAGCACAGCAACTATGGGTACATTTTACAGCCACAGCTCGGTTTAATTTACATTTCAACTCACAGTCATAAACTTGACTTACAGGATAATATTAAAGTTATTTTTTTTTTCTTTTGTAGAATTACCGATGTTATAAGTCAAGTCAATTTATTTATATAGCATAATTAAAACAACAGAAGTTCACCCGAAGGGCTTAGGTAATGATGACACTTAAAGTATAAAATAAATCAAATATTACTACTACTACTAATAATAGTAATAATACATAAATAAATAAGATCAGCGTAGAACATGAAATACATGAGCAGGGCTTGTAGGACTTACGAAGTGTGAGGTCAACACATGTCACCGTGTGACTCATGTGGTACAGTTATTTTTGATATTTATATATTCATTTTTCATTGTATCTGTCTTTTGTTTTATTGTACTCTTTGTGGTTTTTTTTTTGTTTGTTTGTTTTAGTGTCTTGTCTGTAGTGTCTCTGATCCTGTCATTGTGGTTTGTGAATGTTGCCTTTGTGGTGTCTTATGAAAAATAAACATAAAGTAATTTGTTTTTAAAAAGGAAGAACATGAATTGCATGTGCTCCAATAGATTTGTGAGATGTAGATTGTTCTACTGAAAGAAGGAGCCAGTTAACATTACAGGGAAACTGTTCGGGGGGGGGTTACCCCAGGGTTGACCCTCAATAGGAGCTTCCGTGGCTAATGTATATGTCAGGATCATGGACATGGAGTTAGAGAAAAGGGGCGTCGGCTTATTCTGCTGCCATTGCTGAAGAAAGTGAACCGCTTTGTATAGAATATGAGTGTGGAAAGTATTTCACTACTGGTCTCGTACACAATCCTTCATCCACGTGCACACAAACACATACAGTGTTTGAAAGTGAGAGCGATCCCCAGAGCAGCACCGTGGTGAGAGTTTCATGAACCGGCGTATGTTGAGCTGGTGCCACTAATGCATTCTGATCAGGCTCCAACTGAGTGTGCATTAGTTTTTTTTGTTATCAGGAGCTTTTGCGTGTAAGGTTGATATGAGAAAAAATGTTTTTTTTTTACACCCATGTAGTTAATTTTCTCTGGTCGAAATCAGTTGATGAGTTTGGCAAACCTGAAATGTTTTTTTTTGTTTTTTTTTCCTTTTTCCAACTCGATTGAGGATTTTTTCATGTACAGAAAAAAATAAAATAAGTGGAAAAATGCGTCACTGCAAAATGTCTGAGAATGACCACGTATTGGTGAGAATGGAATGAGGAAGATAACAAAATAACAGATGACACCAACACTGAAAACACGACCATAAAACGTTTTACATCATTAAGATGGCGCCGTAGCAGGCAGCCTCTTACAACAGCTCCCAACTTTTTTTTCCTACTTACGTTTTCTGCCTCAACTCTGTGTGTCGTGTTAATTGGACTCTTGTATAACATGGACATCTGTAATTTTTTAAGTTTTTGTGAGGGTAGTAGTTTGTTTGCTACTCTCATGGACCTCTTCAACACCAACGTGGGATCCAGTGAGCCAGTCCGTTGTTTACAGTTGGGATGAGCAACAGCAGTGTACTCCTGGAGAGTGACCCGTGTTTCTCAGGGGACTACACCATCGGTGGAGAAGTTTGCAGAGCTGGCAACGTGTATCAGG
This sequence comes from Gymnapogon annona, assembly GCA_029814585.1. NCBI lineage: Eukaryota > Metazoa > Chordata > Actinopteri > Kurtiformes > Apogonidae > Gymnapogon > Gymnapogon annona. The sequence goes on from JAPTHA010000009.1 coordinate 17,401,063, forward strand.
ATGAGGAGGGGACGGTACAACCGGGCTTTCCATCGGTTCGGGTGTGTAACGGTTGATCTACCAACCGATCTACCAACACGATGGAGACCTAAAGGCTACTGCTGACCAGACTGCAGTGGATGTACAAGCTGAAGGATTCCTGGCTCACAGACACCTCTGGACTCTTTGGGTTTTTTTTTTTGGTTGATTTTTGAAAAGTATTTCATCTCTAAAAGGGGGGCGCTGCAAAAAAAGTTTTGGAACCACTGGCCTACGATAAGTGAAATCTGGAATGCAGTCGGCTTTATTTTATTTTTTTACAATTTTTATGCACTTTTCTCAGACAGACATTAACATTTTCTCACATTTATCTCTTACTGAAACACCGCTAGCATCCAAAATTTATATACATTTACCAAGATGAACGCATTCTAATTACAGGAGACACAAACACAGACGATGATCTTAGCCAATCAGGAAGCAGAACACAATGCCCATTCATATGTTGTAAAAAAAAAAAAAAAAAAGAAAACATGCTGAATTTAACATATAAATAAATAAAATCCATGAAATGGTGAGGCTGTGAAAGGTGAACCACGATTATAGCGAGGAACAACTCTGCTACAGTGTGTTCTCTTGTTCCATCCTTGAACATCAAACGTATCTGGCAGCAGAATGTGTGTGAGTCATTTCATCTCTTTCAGAGGTCTGTCTGTGTAAATTTGCATTCGTCCAGGATGAAAGCATGTCTTTGAAACCAGACTTGTGTGACTCCAACTAGCAAGAGCTGTTTTGTCAGCTGTATCCCAGCTGATCAATGATGTCACACACAAACTGGACTCCTTGTTCCCTAAGGCGTCAAAGTTTGTATTAGCAGATTTTAATCACTGTGATCTAAGAAAAAAAACCTTGAGGACATGTGAGCAGTATGTCACTTGTCCAACCAACCAGAGGAACACCATACTAAATATCTGTTATGGATCGGTGGGAGGAGCTTACAAATCCCTTACTTTACCTCCTTTTGGAGGTTCCTACCACAGCAGCATTTATAAATAATAAATAAACCAGGTTTCAGACGTCTGGAGCAGGAGAGGTCTGGTCAGAGGACAGCACCTCCTCCCTGCAGGGATGCTTTAAGTGTATGGACTGAAACTTCTTTTATGATGTATGTCAGGATGTAAACAAACTGTTGGATACCATCTCCTCATACATCACTTTCTGTGAGGACTTGATCATTCCTAGTAAAAAAAGTGACCCCGACAATAAACCCTGGGTGACTAAAGAACTTAAAGGGGTGATCAACAAGAAGAAAAGAAGAACCTTCTACTCAGGTGACCATCCACAGAGGAAGGTGGTTTCTAGAGAAGTCAAGGAGGAAATAACTATGGCCAAAATGGAGAGGAATGAAATCCATGTCGTTGATGAACCATCTGTCCCGGGAGCCCAGGCAGCTTATCAAAGTAAAGGGGGAGGAAGACAACATCTTAGCAAACACTTTTAATATTTATTCCTACAGTTTGAAAGCACATATTTCATGAAAAGTATTTCCATGTTGCAGGACTCACTGTCCCCACAGAATGACGTAGTTATATCACAAGGAAGTGTTTCAAAGCTTTTTAAAAGGGTAAATATATACCCAAAGCTGCTGGATCTGACACCATATATGATCCCACTTTGCGCTACTGTGCGGACCAGTTCAGCCAAGTGTTTACCTTATTGTTTGATGTTTGTTAAGAGTGGCCAGATACCCATCATTTGGAAGACATCCACTATCATCCCTGTTCCCAAAACTAATCATCCAAGAGAACTCAATGATTGTAGGCCAGTTGCTCGGACTTCTCATGTGATGAGAGTTTAAAATATATATAAATTAAAAGAGGAAATGATCTCCCTTACATATGGTAAATTGGATCCGTTGCAATTTGCGTATCAGTCTAGGAAAGGTGTGGACAATGCAAAGATGTTTATCCTAAAGATATACAAGCACCTGAAAGAACCCAGTGCACATGCCAGACTTTTATTTGCTGATTTCTCCTCTGCTTTTAATAAGATGCAGTCTCATATTTATCTACCAGATCAGATTTCATTGTTGCTTTTAAACTTTTTAACAGACAGAATTCAGCCTGTATTTGTGAATGGTCATATGTCTACGCTTATCACTTCCAACACAGGCTCTCCACAGGGCTGTGTTCTTTCTCCATTGCTGTTTATCTTACGTACACTGACAGCTGCAGGTCCTCCCAAGAGCATAGCCGCCTCATCAAATTTTCTGATGATACGGCCGTCCTGTCTCTCCTACAGGGGGCCCAATCAGACCATGGCCATGCACTCACTTCCTTTGTGGAATGCTGTGATGATAGCTACCTGGACTGAAATGTGACAAAAACCAAGGAGCTACTCATTGATTTTAGGAGGAATCGTTCTGATCCTGTTGCTAGTACCACTCATGGAGAACAAGTAGAGATCGTTGATATGTATAAATACTCAGGTACACTGTTTGACTCTGGACTCAAGTTTGACAAGAACACAGAGTCCTTTATGAAACGGAGCCACCAACGTATCCATCTACTGCAGAAGCTGAATTCTTTTAATGTTTCTAAGACAATCTTATGTAACTTTTAATGATTCTTTTATTGAAAGCGTGTTGACATTTTATTTTATTTGTTTTATGGTCTGTCTGTGAAGGAGAAGAATTGTCTCACCAGCACTGTTCATGTCTGCTCCAAGATCACTGGAATCCAGCTGGCGGACATGGACTGTATCTGGAAGGAACAGGTGTTGTGAAAGATCCGGATGAGTCAAATCCTGACTCGTTGGGACCACATCGTCACTAGGGAGTTCTGTTTGATGCCGTCAGGGCAACATTACCCCTTTGAGGAGGACAAACCCGTCACCCATTAGGCTTCTTGATGCTGACACTGACAATATATATGTACCTCTTCTTCTTCTTCTTC
>JAPTHA010000009.1:17459233-17476814 GCA_029814585.1 Gymnapogon annona
TGTTACATATAATAACACTGTTTATTCACACACACATATATATATATATATATATATATATATATATATATCATTTTTTATGCCGATCACATAATTTGATTTTCTTGTCTTTATCCATGATGCAAAAAAAAGGTTGGTTGTTAATATCTGCCGTACCCCATTTAAGTTGCATAATAATCATGTCGTCTATCTTTGCAAACAAAACCTTTTCAACATTAACACCATTGCCAGGGAGTAAAAAATAAACATAACATGTTTAATACACATGTTTCATTAGTTTCCTGAACTCTACGATATAAAGTCTTAAAGTGTCAATTTGTCAGATTTAGGAAGATCAACCTAAAGAGACTAATTAATACATAATAATGAACATTCAGTGTTCTGTATAATCGCCATAAAATTACAATGGCCTTTTTTAGAGAGAGCGCGTTACCTTCCGACAGCTGTTTGTTCTCATGCTGTTTCAGTAAAGGGATGATCTCTGTACACCTATATGAGTGAAGAAAGGAGAAAAAAAATGCTATAGTTTCTTCTGCTGCATTCTCATTTAGGCTTGAATCCACAGATTACATTCAAATATAGATGAACCAGACAAATTGTTTCTGCAAAATGAGGGAAATTATGTAAATTATGTATTAAAAAAACTTCCTTGTCAATCTTTCACCACAGTCGTGTGAAAATCTGACTAGATCTGTAATTACAGTTACCGTATTTAACCCCCCGCCTGTCTGAGAACATTCGCAATTAGCAAAAGTCTGTAACATAATGTTGATTTCAACAACATAGTGTCTGTAGAGATCTTCCTTCCTCCCCTACCACTTGACTTGCAACTTGCTCGGAGGTAATAACTCTGGAAAGTTAACTCCATATTACGCCAAAAGCACCATAGCTTTAACCACAACCCAACACTGGTTCTAATAACAACCTGTGGTTGGTTGTATCAGGGGAAGAGTCTATAAATGTATTAAATGGGTTGCAAATCCATAGTACAACACGTGGCTTTTTTTTTTTTTTTTTTGATGACAAATCAAATTGTTTTGGTCTGTTATTGCACATGATGTAAGGGTTTATCCACTGGGCGGCATGATGGAAATAAACAAAAATGTTGCTTTTGTCGTCATGGTGTCTAAACAGCCAAAGAATTACCAGTTAGAAACCAAAAAGATGCCGAAAAACTGGTCCATGCTTTTATCTCCAAAAAACTTGACGACTGTAACGCACTCTTTAAAGGCCTCCCTAAAAGTACCACAGAGAGACTTCAGCCAATTCAGAACTCTACATCTAGGCTGCTAACTAACATCAAGCGGAGAGAACACATTACTGCAGTGTTAGCGTCCCTGCACTGGCTACCAATAACCTACAGAATCGTTTTTAAGATACTACTCCTCACTTAGAAAGTCCTAAATGGAACAGGACCTAGCTACATTATTGACTGATCAACTATGTACAAACTAGAACACTAAGATCATCCACCGCAGGGTTACTATAGCCACTCCCACAAATACTACAAAGAAAATTGGGGGCACAGCCTATGCACTATGCACCCAAACTCATGCACCAAATCAATGGAATTCAATTCCCAAGGAAACATCAGAGAAGCCAGCTCACTGAATATAAATATAATCATATTAAAAACATTTGTTTCCATTGGCATTTGATGGGAGATCAATTTTTTTTTTTTTTTTAAAAATGGGGTTGCAAACATTAAACCAGAATACACTGTCTCTACATATGTATTTACTATTGCATCTCTTTCACCCATTTTCTGCAATTTTGTTTAAATTTTATTGTATAATTGTACTCTTCTGTAGTATTTCATCCCGTTTCTGCAATTCTGCTGAAATTTCATTTCCTTTTTTTTTTTTTTTCTTTTATCTGAACTTGTATTAATTAGTGTGTAATCTTATACTCATGTCTTTATTCATTTTACATTTTTAACTGATGTGTAGTACTTTGGGCTACAATTCATGTATGAAAGGTGCTGTACAAATAAAGTTCAGTATTATTATTGTATACCGAGTTCACCTGCAAATGAATGCATTTTCTTCACTGCTAGGACTGATTTGAAAACATCTGAACGGTGTGAATTTACTGAGTCAAAGGAAAATGAACTCATCTGAGGCGATCCAGAATGTGATAGCCCATAATGGTAATGGCGGTGGTGATGTAATTGCCTTTAACTTAAACATCTGACATGTTCCAGAGCAACAAGATTATGTTTAAATGTATGTTAAAAGAAGGATGACCTTTAACCTCCCTCAAAGTGGTTTCCTTCCTCAATCATCTCAATTTGAACCTTTCAAACTGCACAAGTATTTGAACACCCCCCACCCCCCGAATTTCAAACTGTTCTTCAGCGCATTCAGTTAGAAAATAATGGCTACTACATCAAAATGTCAACACTCTGCTTTAATTTCAGTTGACGTCAACAAAAAAGAACTGTGTGGGAGATTTAGCCCCTTGAAACACACAGTGCCCAAATTGCAAGGGACATAAGTAATTGGACTCTTGGCTACAAACTGCATTTTTGTGTTTCCTTTCTTTTTTTTGTGGGGGGGGGGGGCAGCTGTGTGTGGGTTTTCAATGCGCTCATGCACAAAGACAAACTTAACAGTTTCTTGGAAGTTTAGACTCCATCTTGGCTCTGGATAACAGCATATTCTATACTCCTGACTATTTCACTAATGCTTTCCCATTTGCCAGTAGAAAAACCTGGCCGCCAATGTTTCTTTTTAATATTTCCTCCCCAATGCTTCGACCCATTTTGCAGAAAACTACTGTATGCATGTTGCTGTTTGAGAGAAAAGTAAAAAAGGAAAAGCCATTTACCCACCATTGAGGAATGTTTGCACCATTAAACAATCTGAAACCTTTAATCTAAAGGTTTTTTTTTTGTGTGCTTTTTCTCTCAGTGTTGCTACTGGAGTAGAACCAGAAACAACTGTGGGGTTTTGTTTCTTAGCAGGAAAGACTGTATGATGTAGAGGATATGATGTGTTATGTGTCCAGATGACATGAAAAGTAAAGACCCTGAAGAGAAATAACCTCCTGGATGCAAGAAAAAAAAAAAGTAGGATGTTGTATGAGCTACATGAAACATTTACCAGCACACCACATTGGTTCAGCTCTATATACCCGAGCAGGGCTTGTAAGACTTAGGAGGTCTGAGGTCAAGATGTCTCTATGTGACTCGTGATTCACTTGTTTAGGTGTGCTTATTTCTTTTTTCTTACTGCCCGTTTTGTGTTCTTTAGGTGTTTATTTATTTATGTATTTGTCTTTCTCTGATCCCGTCATTGTAGTTCGAGTGATGTCCTGTAGTGTATGAATATAACTCTATATTGTCTGTTGAAAAATGTAAAGATAATAATATAATTTTACAAAAGATGAGGCACGGAAAGAATCCCGACCTTCTGATGCAAGAACACAGCATTGACAACCTACTATAAGGGCAAAACCCAAATGAAACCATAGCTGTGGGATTATGACGGGACCAGACTTGCCTACATGTGCAAACGTATGATGGATTGCCACTTAATTCAGCCATATCATTGCACATCGATCTGCTTTACAAATCCGAGGGATATCTTTCCTCCAGAAAGTGCTGGCAAGACAAAGCTGCGCAGATAGTTGGCGACAGCACATTAAAGGTCTCTGTGGTTCAGCGGTCAGCATTAATGGGCTGTCCGGGTCTTTTCTTCTTTCAGGTTCCTCCGCACGAGGCGAGATCATTACGGTAGAGCTCGCAGCCGCACTGTGTTGGGGTCAGACTTTTAAAGGAAATGGAATTGGTTCCAAACAAAGGTATTACCGTTACTCACAACATCAAAGGTTCTGGTTTTGTGCCATACTTTCAGACCTCTGATTTCACCCCGGGGCAAAAAATTGGGCAATGTGTAAGCCTTTTATTTTGAAATTATTTCCATTTGCTTTCTGGTCACAGTCTATTTCTGTTTCTGCGGCCCTTGGTACTGGGTCATACCGACATTTTGGAGTAAACAAGATGGTTAGGCTACTTGCTTTTACTGCCTTTTTTTCACTCCTTTTCAGCTTTTTCGTTTGTCTTCTGATTACTAGCATGGATTTAGCATTGGATTACGTTGCATGACATCATTGTTAAAAAATGTTTAAGCGGTTGTTTGGGCAGATGATGATAAACTCGTTCCATATAGGTGTGAACTATCCTTCAGTCCTGCCATTGCTGTACTGGAGACCATTGAATATATGTGTTTTTCTCTCAAACCAAACTACATTTCACAAACTCACACTAGTGTCTCAGTTGCCGATCTGTGGAAAACCTGCCACTTGGGAGAATATTTGTTTTTCGGCCAAACAACCAGTTGAAGCATTGAGCCAAAGCACAACAGGAAAGGCTTCAAAATAGAGCCAGTGTCCTGGAGCGGCCCAGTCCAGATTTAGTCAAGGGCCGTTATCAAGTCCAGAAACAAATCATCAAGTGAACCTAATGATCTCCAAGCTGTCACAGCCCAACGCTGAGTGAGGACCCAAATGCAGAGATGGAGTCGAGGGGTGGGATATAACAGGTCCAGTTTATTCAAGGTTCAGATTCACATAATGTATATAAATATACAGCTTACTAATAGTTTCTCTAGTAGTTCCAAAAGAGCAAGGGAAACCCAAATGGAGGTCGGGGACAGTCCAGGTTGTAATCCGAACAGGCATGTGGCGAAGGTACCGATAAGGGTCAGGTAGCATTGAGGCAAAGCCAAGTCAAAGCAAACGAGCGAGTCAGTCCAATCTAGTAAAAGTACAAATAGGGGCAAGATGAAGATCAAGACTTTCAAACACATGAGCAAAGGACCGAACAATCCAAATATTACGGTCAAATGGAAATATGAACTGGTAACGATGTACAGAGAATAGGGAGTTTAAATACACACTGGTAGGGGAGACAATGAGAGACAGGTGAAACACATCAGGGTGGCTCAGATCATCACACAAGCAGGAAAGCAGGGGAACAGGAAGTAAAGACACCAGACAAAATATGACAGGGGATCTTGACAAAATAAAACAGGAAGTAATGAGACAAAACAAAAACAGAATGTCTGGGAGCAGGACAAAGGCTTCAGCTGCTTTGTATTGAATGGTTTATAACCGACGGTGTGTCTGTTAAATACTGTGGTGTTCAGACGGTAGTGGTCTCTGGTGTGTGTGTGTGTGTGTGTGTGTGTGTGTGTGTGTGTGTGGGACTTGGCACACACCGTTGTACTGTATTGGTGGTGAATCAACTTGTAATTCTTGTATCTGTAGTCTTTACAGTAGTCCACTGCTATTTTTTTTGTATTTGTTGTGGTAGTACTTGTATTTGTAGTAGTAAGTCCACTGCTTGTACTTGTATTTGTAGTGTTAACAGTAGTACTATTATCAATAGTAATACCTCCCACCGGTAGTTCTTATATTAACAGCAGTAGTATGTCTACAGCTACTCCTTGTATTTGTAGTAGTACTTCCACGCCACTGCTGCTGATGATTTCTTTCTGATTTTTTCCCTTCCAGGGATCCTCAGCGAATCCAATTTGCATTTTTGATTTGGCAGGATTTTTAAAAAGAAAAAATGTACGTAAGATGTCCTTCCCGACACAACCCACTGGATGCTCATCCCGGGAATGGAACCCTGGGTCCCCAATGCACCAGCTCATTGCCTTACCAACTGAGCTATCCAGTCGGTCCACTCCACAGGTAGTTCTTGTATTTATAGAAATAGTATGCACATTGTACTTTATATAATGACAATAAATGTGATTCTGAACAATTATATGCTTCTGTTGTAGTTGAGGCTTGAGTTAATTATATTAACTCTGTCTCTTCGTCTTTCTAATAGTAGTAGATCAGTTTGCTGTACATCCACGCGTTTACTCCTATTATCTCCCTCGTCCCAATCATTTTCAGTCTTTCTCTCACTTTACCCTCTGTCTCTTTAACCCCAACTGGCGAAGGCAGACCTCCATCCTCCAGGAGTCGGGGGGGGGGGGGGATGAATAATTGATCATTAATGTAAACGCTTTGATTTGCCTGGAAAAAAAAGCTCTATATAAATCTAATCCATTATTATTAACAGGATTTTTTTTTTCTTCCACTATTATCATGAGTTTGTTTCTGGAGGATTCTGTTGGTTTCTGTGAAACTACCTTGAGAGTCCGGTTTATATCAGCTCCATATGTAAAGTGCCTTGAGATGACATCTCAAGGCGCATCTGATGACATCTGTTGCGATTTGACACCGTACTCAATCAACTTAATTTGATTTGAAATGCTGACTATGACGAACTTGAGTGTTGTTTTCCAGGGACGTAAAGGTTATCTTCCTCTGTCTGAAGTGGATGAGTTCTTCTTCCAGGTGCTGTTCACGTGTGCCTTGCTGACAGCTGCCACCACGGGGGCTCCATGGGGCTCGGCTCAGTGTGTCACTCGGTCGGGATCGTGTACTAATGTAGAGCAAAGCAGTCGTCATTAACAGAAGCCTTTGCTCTGGCTGTGCTGCGTCTGACAGGGCTCAGCAGTGCGCCGGGGCTAATCAAACACCTGACACATCAGACCTCATGCCAACTAGGAGGAGCCCCCGCTTTATTGATGAAGCCCTGAATGCTCAAGGGGCTGATCATCCGTGTGAAGTGTTTCCATTCTGTCGACTGGGATGTTTGCGTGTGAGCCCATGCAGGATGTCTGACAAGATGCCTCTTATGGTCGACATCTGGATAAATGCCTCTCCGAGCTCCTCTCAGACTGCACCCCCCTGCTCCTTTCAGCCCACCCACCGCCTCCTAAAGAGCATCGAAATGTCACATATCCAAATACACAAACACTGATTTATGAACTCGCCGAGTGCAGCTGACTAGAGGCTGTTAAACCAAATGAACGTGTACAACCGGCAGCCTCCTTCCTGACAGTGGGCTCTGTGTCGTCTGGTTACACTCTTTACGTGGCAAGGTCATGAATAAATGTGTGTTTATGCAGGTGCTTATGTGTTCATTAGAATTACGTGTCTGACAAGACCTGCAATAATTCAACAAAAGGGCAACACTGGTGAAACGATTATATGTCGCTTTAAGTTAATGAAAGGATATTTCCTAACTGAAAGGTCCAGAACTGTTTGGCTTTTGAAGGTATATAACGATTGTGAAATGTATACGTTTGATTATTTTCCCATTTGCAAAGCATCTACAAAGCGTTGGAATTTTCTTCAAACTGCAGTGGTGAGCAGATAGCATCACAATTATGTTTATGTCCTTGAAGGTAATAGATGCTGTTCATATTTTAATGCTCTTTTTGTTCATGTAGCACAAATGAAAAAATGCACTTAAAATGCATGGGTGTTCATGTAAAATGTAAACAAAAAATGACCCAGTATTGAGCCTTGTGGCTCTCTTTCGGGAATTGTGCATATATTTCCAAAACCCACTATTTACCTTCATCAATAGTATTGCAGTGATGAATCCCAACATCATTAACCCTCTTTACTTTATTTAATATTTTATTTAGATTTCTTCATAAGGCATTACTTTTAATTAAAGAACGTACTTTTTATTAAAACTACAGTGCAGCACAACATTCTTGTTAAAACCAGATATTTATTTCCTGCAGACCTGCAACATGAACACTCTATTGTGTATTTATATTTGACATTATATTACACTTTAAGATATCAGCAATTGAAAAAAAAATATGCCACCGACATGGTCACTCTGCATATAGTTTACGAAGCTTTTATGAGGTTCCATAAGAAGCCACATCTGTCAAATCATGGTACATCTGTTTGTGTGTGTGTGTGTTCTTTTTCTGCTGCATTATCTATGTATAGTATGCCGTTAAATCAAATTAAGAAGCAATGGGAGACCTCTAGAGATGCAGAATGAAACCTCTTAAACTCTAATTAAAGCCACTGGGACTCATCAACAATCTCCTCCCACCTCTGTCGAAGGAGGAAGAGGAAAAGAGAAAAGAAAACAAAACATGGTCTTGCACAATTACAGTAGAATAAGAGGGCGTGTGTGGCAGAGTAAGACTTGGAGCTGTCAGCCTACATACAGTATATAAAGATACATTTGCCTACTATGTCTGTAGTATTTTATGTGCGTAGTCAGCGGTCACATTTTTGCACTCTGAAATGCCACAGCTTGCGTTCTCCTCACATCCCTCATCTCGGCGTTGCCCTCCTACTGCCCCCCCGCTAACCACACGGCAGAAACCCCCATCACATAACTTAATGATGTGGAAGATTCATCTTGACGCCCAAAATAACCCATTATCTAACCGGCAATAGACACATTTTGCAGCTCCGATACTCTGTCATGTTGTCACCCTGACCACCACAGCGCTCCAAATTCTCCCAGAATGCCAAGCGCTCGCTGCCAGCGAGAGTTTCCTCAGTTGCTAAATAAGTGTATTGGTGGAGATGAGACATTGTTAAAGACACGGCGGGATGCCGGTGTGAAGAATGAGAGGGCATCGCACTTGATTAGCTTTGAATTGGCGTCGTAGAGAGTCACACCGGGATCAAGAAGCCATGCCACGCTTAATTGGTGGAAAAGATTGGTGGTTACATGGACTGCTTTATTCTTCCAACCTGCGGAAAATGATAATTGCAATGTCAATGATGTCGGCGGCATCCGGCACTGATATTCATGGTTTTTATCAGTGCTGGATACCGTCGACATCATTAATCGCAATCAGAATCCACGTGCACATAAATATGCTTGTGTGCTGTACTTTTCTCCTTTCTCTCACATGCAGGCGTTGTGTGCACGGGTTTTATGTTACATAGGACTGTATGTGCCGATCGCTTGATTTTCCTCAATCAACATTAGATATTAAATATATTTGTTCAGGGCTGAGCATGACGTTCACATAGACATTATATCAGATGGTCAATACTTCTTCGTGCCAGTTATTAGTATGCACAACCAGAATTGAATGTGTTCACCATTAGTCATAAACTAATATGAACAAAAGTCAATTGTGTTTGTGCAAAGAAGTACTGACTAAAGTGAGAAAAAAAAGTGTTTCAAAACTTTTGATATTAGCCCATAAAATAAAAAATAAAAAGACTTTTGTGGCATTTGCCAAGTAATCGTTTTGTGTCTAAAGTTTTTTAAGTGTTTATCACCATTTATTGTAAACATTATTCTGTATATTTGGGTTTTCTTTGCGTGGTTGGGGGATTGGGGGTGGGATCATGAATTTTCCTATGTTTCATTGAATGATCCTGTATATGTTCCAAAAAGTTCAGAGTAAATTCCACTGTTATATCAGAAACAGAGAAAACTAAACAAAAGCAGACTGATCTGTCATTAATTGAACCCAAACCCAGTGTGTCCATCCACTCTCATTGATTCAACTCCATGGGTTTTACTGATGAATCAATGTTGCAGAAGATGGTATTGTTTCCATGCTAACTATGGAGCCTCTGAACATCCAAACTGGTGATATCTGATGACCATGAACAGATGACAAACTATATTTCACACCAATTGTTTATATGTATTAGTTCCCTGGCTGGATAGCTTAGTTTGTAAGGCATCGGTCTGGTGCATAGGGGACCTGGGTTCAATCCCCGGTATGAGTGTCCAGTGGGTTGTGTCAGGAAGGGCATCTGAAGTAAAAACAAAAACACTCCTGCCAAATCAATTGTGTGAATCGGATCTGCTGTGGCGACCCCGGAAGGGAAAAAGCCGAAAGAAATCATCAGTTGATCATGGGCATTTTCAATCAGTAGATGGTTTTGTTTGACAGTAGATGTTTGGGTCTTTACAGGTCAACACCCTGAACGATACAGACCTCCATACCTGCAAAGAATCAGAGTTGTTGGTGAAAAGACTTCTCACAGTAATGTGTCTTGCTTTGTGTTGTTGCTTTGGTCATATCTGTATGAACTCCAGACACAATCGTACATCTGCACCCATCAGACGTCTGACATTATCTGAACTTGTTTTATTTCCTCAGCCACACTGTTAGTTCCGACTGACTCCCAGGAACAAAACCACCATTGCTTTGCCAAAAAATAAATCTGGCTTCAGGCCCACATGCCAAAACAACTGTTCCTGTCATTTTCCGATGAACACAATGATATAAACTTGTCTAGATACAACCACTAACGTAGTTAAAAAAAAAAAAAATCAATAATTCAAAGTTCTCTCTATATAGTCTTGGTAGCGGTGCTTGTAAAATCACTGCTGTTCTGGACCGTCCCCCTGAAAAACACATCAGATGGCGATCGGTGCACCAGTTGTTCAGGGAACAGTCCCTGTCCTACAACCTGGTCATTAATCTCACATCTGCGACTGCAGTTACCTTCGTAGTGGTTTTCCATCCTTGGCAGCTGAATTGTTAGTATCACAGTGTTTACAATTGTGATGTTAGTGTGAGGGACCTAAATAAAAAGTTTACTCATTCAACATGTGCACAATAATAAGGTTGATGAAATGCTGACCGCAGTAGTGGACTTTTTTTGATACGCAAAAAAGTTCAGTGTTGATATTGGTACTTAAAAAAAAAAAACAGAGACTGAATAGACCTACAGGGATTATAAAGTGACATCACCTTTAACCCTATAACACTTGCAGTACCTGGCGTTAGCAGTTTGGAGCGCTGAGGCGGACTGAAGGCGCTCACGGCCCGACTTCATCATTACCTCGCTTTAAGGACACTGATGTGGTTCAAAATGGAGTTCTTGAAACATTTTCCCTCTCATTTCCATCTTTAGCACCATCTTGATCTAGTTCTATTACTGGAACGTAAACCCTTCAGTGAATTAGTGGGGTTTTTTGCATTTTATTTTGTATTTGGTGGTTGATTTCTGTTTCCTGAAAGTGGTTGTTATGCTGCAGCGGTAATGTTTTTTTTTTTTTTTCCTCTGAGGTTTCTCTCCTCCCATACACCGAGCATGATCGTTCACACTTATCGCCGTTTTCAGCAATCAAGACCACCTTTAAAAGAGTGGCAGCGACTCTCCTCAGTGCCAAAGAGTTGTCCTACTCACATTTGGTAACAGTGCATGGCTTCCTTGAGATTTTTGTGCTATTCAGATTTTTTTTTCTAGTGTTGGATTTATAGTTATGGAGTAATATGTGGGGTCTTTTTTCATCATTTTCTGTGCCTCCAAGTTGGAGCCTCTCTGCCACCGCCAGTACTGGACTTTGTATTTTTCTTTTGTTCACTTTTAACCATCTGTTCATGTCTTTGTGTGGAATAAGTTCCATCATTCACCTAAACCGTTCCCTGTATTTGGATCTTCCTTCTCCTGACATTACTATCAGGTTGCAAAGTGCATATAATTGCAACAAAACCAACTTTTTTTTTTTTTTTTTTTTATTGTGGTAAATGGAACACGGGGATGAGTTTGCAGTTTAGTTTAACACGATCATAATTTCTGGGAAATTAAGTCACGGTAGTCATTGAAAAAAAAAAACAGGATTGTGAATAGTCGGTAAAAAACTGAGTCTATTCATTCATTAAACCTGAACTTCTATGACACTTACACTCAAAAATATACAAGTCCGCCTAGTGTACATGCCAGTGTATCATTCATATGTGTTTAATTTTTAGTAAAAGTTCATTACTGCCTCCTATTGCATAGGTTTATAAACTTTTCACCATTAAATAAAGACTATTATGAGTCTGACATTAACCTATACATTTACTTGCCCATTTTTAAATGGGCAAATAAACGTAAAGGTTACTGTCAGACATGTTTTTTTTCCCCTGCATATTATATTTATTTTTACTTGTGTATATGCGCCGGTCTTTACACATTTGCAGCGCAGAGGGACAGTCAAACATATGGCTGCTGTAATGCGCAGCTACAGTAATGGTACAAAGTGGAACGGCAGTGCTCGAGGAACACCGGTCTCTGTTGGATAATGCATAAGTTGTCCCAGCTCTTTAACACAGGGAACTGTCACTGTGGGTTAGACCTGGTCCTGAACCGTATTAAACTGTGTCCCACTCGGCCCCCTCCAAAACCCATTTGCACATTAGCACGTCTTGTTTTATAACAGCTCAGCCTCCACTCAGGACAACCTGGAACCAAATAACTTTAATATGTGAGGACAACAGCACACGCTGGTAAAGGGGTCAGTGCGTAAGAGCGTACATGCTCCGCTGTTTTCCATTGGTGCTTGTCAATGGCTATCATTTCACCTCTGGTCCTGTTTAGAGAGTTCCTGAATCAGCTTCCTTATGGTCCGACTTACCAAAAATGCACTTAGAGAAAAGTAATTTTGCCTTGCATTTTAAAGTTGGAAATCATTGTAGATTTTTCACACGATCCGCAGCAGAGAGCCTGGTATCAGAATTTAATTTATCTGGTAAGTCCACTGAGAACTGGTTCTCATTTACAGTAATGACCTGGGGACAGGGTGGGTGAAGTGTCTTGCCCAAGGACACAACAGCACATGATCAAGAGAGAGCAGGAATCAAACTGCCAACCCTTCGGTTACCAGATGACCTGCTCTACCACCCGAGCCATGGCACCTCTGTCATACGTAACATACGTAAGACAACCAAAAACCACCAAACCAACCAAAACCATTGATGAACTAACACTAGATGTGGATAGAATTTATCACTATTTAATGTATAGAGCTGTTTATACACATATGAAGAAAATATGATAAGAATACGCATTTAATTTTATAGCTGCTTATTTAAACAGTTGCTCTAAATAACATGTAGTCTTGATGCTGTGCGCGAGCCGATAGTTTACATTACAGCCCTGTTAACTTTGGTTGATTTCCATCTAAAAACCCTAAAGGTACAAAAGACCACCTGTTTTCTGTATTATCTGTGTTGGTACTAAAGATCTCGTTTAGTCTAAAAGGTGCAACAACAAACAGCCGCTTGGAAAGATAATAATTCACACATGTAGAAGAAAGACTGACATATTCATTGTCAAATATCTTTCTTTTTTTATTCTTTAGAGCAGTTTCCAGTGTTGAAAATCAATTTTCTCTTGAATTGAATTTTCTTGCTCACTCCTGGTGGTCAGGGGAGGCTGTGGCTCAGTTGGTAAAGTACATCGTCCAATGGCTGGAAGGTTGGTGGTTCAAATTCTGGCTCCGATCCTGGATAATCCTGGACACTTTGACATGTGTGCGTGTGTGTGTGTGTGTGTGTGTGTGAGTGGTGCCAATGTGAAGTGCTTTGGGCATCATGACTGTGTCAAAAAGCGCTATATAAATGCAATCCATTTACAAAGATTAATTGTTGTCTCTAGTTATAACAGCAAATTTAACTGTGACTGTCTTGTAACACAATAACATCAGAACTGTTGGTTTTTAAACACTCGAATGATAAACTGCTATTTTTGATATACAGTAGCTCATTTCAGCCATCATACAGTGGTGATCTTCTCTTATCCCTTTGCTCCCATAGTTAGTGCAGTGGTGCTAAACTGTATTATCCTCACGCTGTGTTCCTGACATCCCTGCTCATGTAACTTCAGGGCTTGAGTGTTTACTTCCAGACTTTAACCGTCTCATGCACAGTGTGAGGCCACAACGATATAAAAGCAGTGACTGTGTCATGAGTAGCTCTCTCCTCTTTGCGTTTAAGTGTGTTGTATGTTTGGCTGAGAATAAAATTCAGATCATATAAGACAGAGATGAAGAAATGCATTTAGACTGGTCGATGTAATTCACCTACTATCTACCACCTTCATGCAGAACCTGCCCATACAGTTCAATGGTGCTGTGGGTGCATTTATCAGTGTTTTAGAATATAACTCTCATGAAACAATTAAAGGTTATTTTTTGTGTTTGTTTGTTTTGGTTTTTTTTTTCCTTTCTAAGACTAATTGCATGTGTGGTTTATTGAAAAGGGTTAAATTTAAGATGGTCATCAGAAGAAAATGGAAATATGACATAAAAAATATTCCATCGGGCGGCTGTGGCTCAGGCGGTAGAGCAGTTTGTCCAATAACCGAAGGGTTGGCGGTTCAATCATATGCCGTTGTGTCCTTGGGCAAAACACTTGACCCACCTTACCTCCAGTGTCCTTGCACTGGTATAAAAATGTGTGTGAATGATCCCTGCGATGAACTGGTGACTTGTCCACCACTTTTTGTTCCAGACTTGTTCACCCTTGAGTATCTGGGATAGGCTTCAGTGACCCCCCCCCCCCCACCCACACACACACACACACACACCGACCCTGCAAAGGACAAAGCGAGAAAATTAATGAATAAACTTCCATCAGGAGCAGAATACTTTATTCAGAACACTTTATTGATCCCGAGGGAAATTGTTGAACATTTGAAATAAAAGTATGTGGGAAATGAATACAGCTTTCACGTTGTCAGCAAATGAAATGGAATACAAAGTTTTGCGTGCTTGCATGTCTTTTTTTATATTAATAGTCGTCTCATCCATGGGTGAGATCAGAAGGGGATTAAAACCATCTATGTTTTGTGTGATCTGACTTGTTTTATGCTTTTATTTAGACAAACTAGTTGGAAAACTGCATTTGGGAACAGATATGGATCAACGCCAAACTGTGTGCGTTTGTGTGTGTGTATGTGGAGGGGTGGGGGATCTGACGCACCATTGGACCGCAGCATAATGTAAATGAAAGAAGCCTGACTATCCACCTCTATCTGAAAAGACCTTTTACTTATGTATAAGCTGGACTCCCACACAGGGGTTAATAGTTCACATTGTGAGTTTCCAGGGGGGACAGACGCACAGCTGCAGTGAAACAAAACTGTGATTGAAGCTGGTATAGAACACACTGTGTGACTTTGCACATTAATGTGTCAAAAATGAGTATCCGTAGCTGCGGAAGTAATGGAGACTGATTCAATTTTAGGGAGATTTGATGATTGCATACTAATTTTAAGCTTGATCTTCAGAGTAAATACGAAACACTTATCCCATGAACATAACATGAAAGTCGAGTAAATTTACATTCCACTTATTCCGCAGACAGAATACGACTGAATTAAAGGCACTGAGTCTCTCCGGGAAATGTTCGTGTTATGACGGACAAATAAATCAGAGTTGAATATTAAGCGGCACGCCGACGTTAAACGTAGCCTATGTTTTTAAGCAGCGTGCTGGGTTTTAACTCTTATCTGCGTGTGAGCGGTGCCGTTGCACAACTTGGCCGACGTGCCTTTATTTCTGCCGGATGCCATTTGTCACCCCATAGTGATGATCCTCAGCGGAGAAATCTAACCTGCACAAATGTACTCCCAGCGTG
This sequence comes from Gymnapogon annona, assembly GCA_029814585.1. NCBI lineage: Eukaryota > Metazoa > Chordata > Actinopteri > Kurtiformes > Apogonidae > Gymnapogon > Gymnapogon annona. The sequence goes on from JAPTHA010000009.1 coordinate 17,474,446, forward strand.
AGCGAGTGTCAAAATGGCTCCGACTGTGCAAAAAAAAAAAAAAAAAAAAAAAGCCGAGCCAGACTCTGCACAGTTCTCCCCTCTCTTCCCATTTTTTATTTTGAACATCCGTCAGGGTGGCATAGATTTTGCTTGTTGCACATAAGCTCCAACCTCCCGCTCCTTGCATTTTGGAAGCAGGAATGACATTCTGTCATTGGCTGGTGCAGGAGAGCGATGCCAGGGCACACAGGATGAGGACTAGGCTGTCACTGTAAGCAGTCAAGCGCTTATTCATGAAATGAAATTACTCTCCGACAATGGCACCGCTTTGCTTTTGAAGCAGCCTGTCTTTTCTGAACTGTAAATCCTTTGGCTAGCACCTTTTTTTTTTTTTTTTTTCCCTCCCAACTCTTTACCCCCGCTAAACTGCAGAAGTGCGATTGCAAAGAGCAAGTCTCACCTCTTCACAAAGAAACAGGATTTGTCATCAACATTTTCACACTCCCATAAAAAAAAAAAAAACCTTGAAGGGATAAAGAAAACACAGATTTGATGATAGCTCCCATTTTCCCTCCTGAATGTAGTTATTAGGAGAGCTGGGTGACTTTAAGTTCTCCGCAAGTCACATTTCCATAGCAAAAGAGAAGTCAAAGTGATTTTCAGCCCAATGTAGCTGGAGACTGGACTCAGTGATTGGCTGACAGGCCTTCCTAGCTATCGGCAGTTCCTTGTGAATACCACAAGGAACTGGAATCCTTTCATCACGTTTACAGAGCAACAGCAATGATGAGGAAACGTGGAGATGACATTATTTGGATTTAAGCATTGGATTTCCATCGTTTGCAATAGCGAACAAAGGTCAGACTAGTGTACTAGTTACAAGAAATTATAACTCAGAACTGACGTAGGATCTTGTTTCACATGCGTTATACAGGATGAGTTTAGTTTGGATGGAAAAGTTGATGAGTGCATTGTCAGTCAGTTCAGTACAAATATAAGCTTTTTATATTATTTGTGGGTTCCTGGGTCATAATCAGGAGGGTGGGTCGTCCAATGGCCAAATTTGCTCGGTGGTTCAAGTCCTGCGTCCAACTGTCCACGTGTCATAGTGTCCTTGAGCAAGACACTGAACCCTGAGTTGCTCCCAGTGGGGCCTGGTGTGCATGGTTTAGTTCCGCCCACTGGTGTGTGAATAGGTAGATGTGAGTCAGTGTAAAGGACCTTGAGTACCATAACCTGTGTAGAAAATATATATGAGCAGCACGTTTCCTTTAATCATGTCATGCATCTCTTAAGTATCCCAAAATCTGCATGTGTAGCAATGTGTCGCGTTATGATCTGAAATAAAACGGTGTAAATATATGACGACATTTACAGAGTTTGGACACCAGGTATGCAATGCTTTTCTGCATGACGGTGCCGACGCCTTGACAATGTAAACACCTTTCTCTGTACATACTGTATTTTCCGCACTATAGGACACAATAGATTATAAGGCGCACTGTCAACAAATGGTCTATTTTCAAACTTTTTCCATATGTAAAGCGCATCGGACTGTATGGTGCATTACGCGAAACAAAACAGTCAGATAAGTCACTCAGTCAAACTTTATTAAATGTGTTCACAGTAACTCTCAACATTGTTCAAACGTTAATGAGCCTCTTCACAATAACTCCCAACCTTGTTCAGTGTAACACGTATAAAAAAAATAAATAAATAAAAAGAAAATATTGGATATTTTGATAGAGTTCTGTGCACCACACAAAATCGCTTCGAGGTAAGCACAACCAGAATTAATCAATATATAAGGCGCAATGGATTATAAGGCGCACCGTCATTTTTGAGAAAATTAAAGGCTTTTAAGTGCACCTTATAGTCCCAAACATACGCTAATTGAAAGTAAGTGTTGCTATGGAGTGAAAAAGACTCATCGTCCTGAAATCTTTCCTTGTGCTTTGTGGATTGGCTGGACTATTTTTGCCCTCTTTGAAATTCTGCCGGCAATCCAACGTGGCACATTTTCCAGTTAATTTCCATTTATATGGACGTGTGTTAGAAATTATTGCCCTGGGAGCTGATATCTGAATTAAATGGCCTTTGTGGTTTTGAATTCCAAATGGCGTTTTAACACTTGACTTTTGTTCTTATTTCTATAAGTGCACATAAGAAATCAGATTTTCAAGCCGACGGTCCATTTTAATGGCCTTGAGATTTTTATTACAAACCTGTGATTCACCGGAAGGAACTTAAATGGGGAAAGATGTTATTAACTGATAGGTTTAGATTTCAATAAATACCTGATTCTAAATGCCGTGGTGTTATACGGACCACGGCATTCATGAAATAATGACCGTCTAATGTGTATTCAGGTGCTGTAAATGTCATAT
>JAPTHA010000009.1:17621242-17632211 GCA_029814585.1 Gymnapogon annona
CTATCTATCTATCTATCTATCTATCTATCTATCTATCTATCTATCTATCTATCTATCTATCTATCTATCTATATTGTGTTCATTATCGTCTGTATCAGGGTCTCGTGTACGAGCCCAGTGTCCAGACACTCAGAGTGTAGTTTAATTCACTTCTATCTCTGCCAAAAAGCCTGCTGTGAATAGTAAAGATGTTATTTCTTTGTCCCAGTGCTAGCTTGTCTGCGTTATGGGACCATAATTCTTACTGCTGTCAAAGTAGTTACTGTGCATTAAAATAACAGGGTTAAAGTTAATTTACTTTATTATTCCTCTAGGGAAAGTCATCCTTTTTTCAGCTTTTTTTTTTCGGAGCAAGGAGCTGCCATTAAAAGGTGCACAGGAGCCAACTCCAGATGTTTATCAGCGCCGTCGGTCAAAGGGGACAGAGAAATTTAACCCATATGTTTAAAAATAAATAAATAAATAAATAGCAGAAAACCCCAAATCTTCTAGCTGTTAGACAAAAGTGCCACCCACTACGTCACCACAAAGCCCAAATTCAGCTCGTTTCACTTATTTTCAGTCTCTGTTGATTCTTTCCGTAATTAAAACAAACAGTAATCAACCATATACAATACATCTGATGCTGATCATGTTTTTCAATCTAATTTAAAGCGGTAGGCAAAAGTTATGGTTGGAAATATTGAAGTAACCAGCTATTTAGGTAATGCATATTCATATTGAATCTAAATGCCTATATAACACTTTAATATAACATATATCCATGGTTTGCTAATATAATGGGAAGACGTCCTACTGAAAAACAGTGAAATGATTGAAGACAGACTGAAATATGTTAAAACCCGACACATTCTGTTCGGCTTCCACGTTGTTGTTGCTCAATCGCCGAGGTCCCATTTACACCGTACACCCTCTCAGAGACAGGTCGACAGGCTTGTCCTGGGAAAAGCGTTATTAACCAGGTAATTGGCGAGTAATTAGACCATTGTTTGTTGGCACTTTGCTGGTGTGCGTTGTTGCCTGCCCACCAACATGATTTATGAGTCCATAATTCAGATTCTACAACTCTAATTATAGCCTTTCAGCCCCCATTACTGCTCCTCTGTTAATGCTGAGGCCACACTGATGCATGTCGGGGAATTCTCCATTAGCAAATTGCTGAAAGACAAAGAGAATACAGGCCTCAAAATGTATGTTTGACCCATGGGATGGACCTACACCTGACAACATATTAACCCAGAAAGACACAGTGCTCCTTTTGTGCCAGTTCCCAAATGTTTTTTTTTTCTCTCCATTTAACTTTTGTGAAGTGATTTATCACCATTTTTTATTTAAAAAAATATACCTGCTGTGTTTTGCATTGTGATGGTATATCATGTGTTTTCCTGTATTTTACTCTACTTAATTTAGATGTTGATGAAAATGATTGTTATTTAATGAAAACAGAGAAAACTGAAGACATTTTCTTTTCACTATCTATCGTGAACTGATCCCAGTGTGTCTATTTAACTGTGTGCCTCTAAACATCCAAATCGGTCACATTTGATGACCATGAAAAGGTAAATAATAGGATTTTAAACCAATTATGATTGATTTGCTTATTATTATTATTACTATTTATTTCTATTTTTTCTCCAAATGTATCATTTTTATTTTGTCATTGTCTTACGTAAACCCCTTTGTGTTTCATTTTTTTACATATGTAAAAATGCAATATAAATAAAGTTTGATTGAATTGATGGAATCAGTGGATCAGTAAGTATTAAACATCTTAGATCAGCAGATGCTTTTATTCGGGTCTTTGTGGGTTAAGCATGTGTTTATGCATTTTTATCAGGAAAAAAAATCTCAGCAGCAGTCTGAAGACCTCTAGAGAGACACAGTTTCACACCCTCCATCACCGTATGCATTTAGTGATGTGATTAACTTAATCCAAAAATATGTAATCTTTATAAGCAACCCGCAGAGTGTGTTCGAGACCACTGTAATGAACTCCTATTCTTAGTCCTGTTTGCACAGAATGGAAAAATTACGGATTTTCAGCATTTACATTTGCAGTCCAATTAGATATACAGTTGTATTTCTCCACTCTTGCATTAAATATCCATTTGTATTGTCATTGTACTTTATGCAAATACAACATTACAGCGATGGCTTAGTAATGACGTGGTTTGTTGTCATTTTTTTGGTTTTGTTTTTTCTACAAGACCTCCCAGAAGATTCTCTTACGGTGATTTACCGAGGAGGTTTTCCAATGCGGATCTATCAGCGCATTGTGTATCAACAGACACATTTACCACAGCAGAAGAAGACAAATGCAAACCCCACACAGACAAACAAAAGCCAGCCAATAATGCAAACATTTAGCTTTGGAATTGACTGATCCTAACGGATCTAAATTACATTGTAGAATAAAACATGATTCTCCCACAGACCAAAACAAATTGCACCGAACAATAGCATAAAGTAATTGCGTTCGGGGGGGAAAAAATGCAAACACAGGGAATTGGCTATTAAAACTTACAAAGACTAAAAGACGTGGCGGCATACAAAGCAATAAGGTGGTTATGATTAGGCTTCTGTCTCTGCAGTTTGAGATACTATACCTTGGGTTTGCACAATGAGCCAGCATCGTCCTTCTCCATCACCTAGGAATTGTCCTAAGTGTTTGTTTGGTTTTATTTATTTATCATAATTTGGATTTTTCATTCGACAATATTACAGTTGCATTCATACACTACAAAGCGGCATTCACAACCCAGAAGAACAGGATCAGAGACAACAGACAAAACGCACACGCACAAAAACAACGCATAAATGAACTCATGTGAACCGCATGAGTCACATAGAGACATATGTTGACCTCTGACCTCCGAAGTCATACAAGCCCTGCTCTGTTCTATATCTTGTAGTACATCCTTTTTTTTTTCATCCAGTAGGTTATTTTCTTCAGACTCACACAACTGTTGACTTCTTCTAACCACATCTGGATCGGTAGGGGGGCGGAGTCTAATTTCTATTTTGAATTAATTTCTTAGCGATTAGACTGGACTTCAGGGTCCAGTGGAAATGTGACCCCATGGATATTCCATAGAGTTTCACACCCTTGAGATAGTTCTAAATAAGGGTTGGTCTGCATGGCACAGATGTTCAACCGGAGACATAGGAGGTAGATTCCAATTTCCCTTTTTTCCTGAACCCTGATAACATCACATAGCTGGAGATAACAGAAGAAGTCCTTGTTTGTGATCTTAAACCTTTCTTTTAACTCCTCTAAAGACATAAACTCTCCATCTTCGTGACAGTTCTATACAACAAATGCCTTTCTCCTAACAAGATCGAAAGTTACCATTCCGTTTCCTTATGTTTAGGAGTTTTAGGAGAGAAAAACCCTTCCATCTTTAACAAATCCCAAACATTATACCAAACTTGGAATGAATTGAGGATTAATGGGTAGCTGCTGGGTAGGATTAATGGGTACAGCTAAAAGTTGTACCCTTCGCACTCTCTCTCTGCTTCACCCCCCCTTCCTGTCAATGCACACCAACTCTGCACCCAGACTCCCCCCACCCCCCTCTCCAACCCCAACTCTGCGCTCTGACTGCCCCCCCTGTTTTCTTTATTCATATTTATTATCCTGTCCACTGTTGCACTGAGAGCCGGGAGAAATGCAATTTCAATTCTGACTATGTCTTGTACCTACTGCAGCATTGACAATGAAGTTGAATTAAATTAGGGAATTTAAACCTCCATCCTCATAGTTCAGGGTTAGTGTATCCACGCTAACTCTTGGTGTCTCACCATGTCATATGAATTGTCTAATTATTTTTTAAGAGAGTTAAAAAATGTCATTGGGATCTGGATTGGGAGAGACTGAAACACATATAAGATTGGAAGCAGGATATTCATCTTTATGACATTAATTTTATCTAATGGGGTAATGTCCGTCCATTTTTTCAAATTATCTCCCACCTTCTGGAGCAGACGGACTAAATTAAGATCATAGATTTTTAAAATTGCTGTCCACCAACACCCCTAGATATTTAACACCTGTAGGAGACCATTTAAAAGGAAACATATGGTTAACTCTAATAAAGTCAAAGACAGACAGTGGTGGTATCTCACTTTAATCAGGGTTCACCTTATAACCTGAAGAAAAAAAAAACTGTATGTCCCCAGTATTTCCTGGAGATGAGTGAGGGAGTGCTCAGGGTTGGTCAGAAAAAACAATATCTGTAAACAGTGAAACTTTACATATACTAGCGCTAACTTTGAAGCCACTTTTATTAGGGTTGTTTGAAATGGTTTCTGCCAGTAGTTCAGTTGCCAGTGCAAAAAGGGCATGGAACTAGTCCATAGTGCTTACTTTAAATGCTATTTTCTAATTTGCATGTCTCATTGATCCTTTATTGTAGTGTTTTACAAAGTTTTCATAGGGGTTTGGGGGCTAGGGCATTACAACTCACTCCAGAACGTGCTTTATCTCTTAGTTAGAAGAAGAGACCAAACATTGCTGATCAATTTTAGTGCAATTTTCACTCGATGTTATGACACTCAGTGGGCAGCGTTGTCATTTTGAAGAGCTGGTGAGATGCGGAAGAGAGGGAAGAACTTGACACAAACTTGGAAGCAAAGAGCACAGGTGGGGGAACATATATAAATAAAAGGGTACATGCAAAGAGCAGTGACAAATACATTAAAGGACTGAACAAGAACCTATGGCAAGATTACTGAAATGGAAACAGGTTAGGTGCAAAGAATGGACATTACAGGTAAATGGAAGAGGAGAAAGGCAGGAGATGTGGAGGAGAAGGAGAGAATCAATAGATGGAAGACATTAAAAAGAAACAAAGATGCATTTTCTCTGTTATGATTCCATTAACATTCTTGTTAACCCTTTATAGGCCATTCATATAGACATAAACAACTGTGTTACTGGAGGATGTTATTGCTTTTTGGAAAATTTCAAAAATGTTAGATTATGTAGAAAACCAAGGAAGTTACCATATGTGGTTTTGCCCACAGTTAGCAAAAATAAGTAAGTAAGATATATTCATTCATTCACTTTCTGAACCTGCTTTATCCTTTGCAGGGTCACGGGGGGGGGTTTGAACCACCAACCCTTCAGTTATTGGATGACCCGCTCTACCACCTGAGCCAAGGCCACCCCTTCAAGAAAAGCACATGTAATATGAAAAGAACAGGTATTTTAGAACACTTTTTACTTAAAAAATAAACATTATCATCAACTATATATTTTTTTCTCAATTTATTGAAAATATATTCATGTGTCAGAGGGGTTTAAAAAGGTCTAAAACGTTCTCATTTGTCATTTCATTCAGGTAGAAAATTCAGTCTGGTTAAAAAATGGGTGTTAAAAAAAAAAAAACAACTCCCTTATGTATTTTTCATCACAAATAAAATAGTTTTCATAATCAGCCATTATGTTGCTGTCCGTGGTGCTGAAGTGTTGGATTTGCGGCTTTTCCTTTTCTCCGGTTGGTGCTAGCACTTCAAATAACAGCAATTGCAACCACAGGTTTATTATTCCAGCATCCGCAGTGACCTCTTCCCACTAAGGAGTTTATCCCTGTATGTCAGCAACAGCAGGCGTTTCAGTGATGCTACCAGGAGAATGATAATACTGCAATTTTTTTTTTTGTCCCTCGGAAAAAAAAAACAAAAAATTGACCATTATTGTCATTTATTCCAGTGAGGTTGGGTAACAACCAAGTGACTCAGACAGGGGATAATGGACCCATATGGTTCACACCCTCCTCACTCTGTCTCGCTGTGCAGGTTTTAGACTAGAAATTGCAATGACTTTTTCTACCTTTACATTTATCCTATTTATTACCATTGTGACAATTGAGTCTGCCCCACATTTTGCCACTCTGACTCACCATAGTGCTTTATATAACTTGCCCTCCAATGTGTCCTCCACCAAGCTATGCTTCAACACACTCCTGTAATAACATGGGGTTGAAAGCAAAAGCTGGGGATAATACAAGCCCCGTAAATAAGAGTCGATTTAAAAAAAAAAAAAAAAAAAAGAGTTGCCTTAACAATTGTTTTATAACAAAAACGATCCTTCTGTTTCAAGTCGTCGTGCTTTATTGGGTGATTTTCAACTAAGCGACGTCGTTGCCAAATTGGATACATACTATTGCATCTTCAAGAGCGGCGACATATCAATTGGTCCAGAGCTGCGGAAAAGTCTTATTTGACGCTCTCCGCATAGGTTTAATATAACTCACAGTGGGTGTGTGATTGTACTGATGCACACAGTATTCCTCTTCTCCAGCTTAAGGGAGACAGGTCTCAGTGTGCCACTTCTGTAATAAGTACATGGAAGCTTCTTAATATAACCGCAGATTGGATTGCTATATTCTGCTCCAGCCCCGAAGCCAAAGAAGTTTTATGTTTGTCAGGAAAGAGTTACACACATACACACACACACTGAGGCCCAACATCCACCCACCAGCGAGGACTCCACCTGCATCTACAGGGGAGGTTGGGTACTCACTCCCGGATCACACTTCAGTTGCATACAAATTGGCTTCAGACGAGATGTCTGCTTCAGGAGATAGGGTTAGCGCAGCTTTAGCCTCTGAGTTACCCATAAGCACAGGGTTCACACTCTGGGCACCGCTGCATTATGTGAAGGTATTAACCTCTGGCTGTGCTGGGACTCAATGCTCTATTGTGTTTTCACATTTGCAGGGTTAAATTTAGGTTTTCACTTAGCATAGGAGTCTTTTTTTTTTTTCCTCTTTCTCCTAAAGCCCACTCAGGGGTGTCAAACTCAATTTAGTTCAGGGGCCACATCTTCCTGTTATGAACTCAATAATATTTTAGAATGAAAAAAAAGCAATATAGAATCTTTTTTTTTTGTACAATAGAATAGAATTGTATTGCCATGTGCACAAGCTAAAACAGACGCATTGGAATTCTTTTACTAATAACATTAGGAAAACATTCACATCTATAGACTATCCTTTGAAAACCCGAATAACACAAATAACCATGAAAGAGCTGAAATTCATCACGAATAAATAACTGCACAACTGCAATTTTAACAATATTATGCCTTATTTATCTTTAACACGCCGGCTGGATAGCTCAGTTGGTAAGGCACCTGGCTGGTGTATAGGGTAACTGGCTTCGATTCCCGGGATGAGTGTCCAGTGGGTTGTGTCAGGAAGGGCATCAGACGTAAAAACTCCTGCCAAATCAAATATGTGAAATGGACTCGCTGTGGTGACTCCGGAAGGGAAAAAGCTGAAAGAAATCATCATCATTTATCTTTAACATATGTTATACATTATACATTAAAAAAAATTAATATCGTTACAATTGCACTTTTTTTTTTTTTTTAATCATTTCATGTTGTTCATACTCCTTCAGGTTATTCAGTGTTTTATGAAATGATAGTTTAGAAATGCAAACATCATCGTGTATTATTTGTATTTTATTGGTCTGAACCAATTGAGATTCAGCTTAAATAGTTCATCTTCCACATTGTCAGTTCAGCATTTTTCTAATTCATCCCACAGGCCAGACTGGACCTGATTTTGGCCCGCGGGCCATATGTTTGACGCATGTGTCCTACATGTCCTATGGATCCTTCCATATAGAGCATTATGACATTATGTCATAATGCTCTATATGGAAGGAGAATGGTGAGGGGAAATAGAATGGAAAATGGATTACATTTCTATAGCTTTTTTTCTACACATTTCAGGCACTCAAAGCACTTTACATTAACCTCACATTCACCCATTCACACACCAGTGGACGGCTGCTACACCACGCCAGGCTCCACTCGGAGCAATTGAGGGTTCAGTGTCTTGCTCAAGGACACTGTGGACAGTCAGAACCAGGATTCAAACCACTAACCCTTCAACCATTGGACGACCCGCTATATGACGAGATATAATGGGTCGAAACTCTCAAACCGTAGGTGTTTAGTCTGACCTGTGAACACCGTGGATGACACTACACACACATTCTACATTTTTAGATTTACATTTTATATTTTGATTGTATATTTTATATTATTTATTTCCTTTTTTTTTTTTACTTGTACTGGGACCGGGGAAACAAATTTCGTTCCACCATGTCTGTCATGTGTGTAATGACAATAAAAGTTCTTGAATCTTGAATCTTGAATCTTGAATCTTGGATGTAACAGATGCAGAGGCTTTAAGTCGAGTAAAATCAAAACAAATCATTTATTTATATAGCGTCAAGTCACAACAACAGTTATCTCACAGCTCTTAAAGATATAGAGTTGGTCTAATCAGACTCTTGGAATAGTTGTCATGGAAACTCAACAGAATCCTCAAGTTTATGAAGCACATTTCAAAACAAAAAGAAACCTGTCAAGAAGGCGAAGCAGCAACAACATGAGTTGTATACTTTAGTGTTGGTTATGGAAGTGCATCCTTTACATGATGTGAATTTGTCTCTAACACTGGTCGAGTCTGTCTCCCAAAGGTATCGGGATGACAATCAGTACCATGACCCTTGAGGGAGAGGGTGTGGCCCAACCACAGCATGGGCTGAGCGTGGCACTTTTTTATACTAATATAGACCACATAGCAAAGGTTTGGCGTTTACCAAAAGCAATGTGTTAAAGTGAGACCTTGAGTTAAATTGTATAATTTGATTTTAGACAGAAGACTGGGTTTTTTTGTGCCCTTCGAGTGTGTTTTTTTCATTTTCTTTGTTTGTTTTTTTTTTGTCTGTTGTCTCTGATTCTGTCATTGAGAGTTTGGGTAGGTTGTCTTGTAGTGTATGAATGTAATTGTAATATTGTGGATTGGAGCGTTGAGCAAAGGTCACCAAAAGTGTTGTTTTTTGAATCCATCAAAAACAGATGCATCATCACACCTTGGTTTCATCTCAAAAAGTTCTGGATCAACACTTTTGCGGAAAATTAAAAAAAAAAAAAAAAAAAGGCTTTAAATGATCAAATTGGTACCGAATACTCATCACGCAGTCACTGGTGCCAAGACTCATATTTCAACTTGAATGAAAGACTCGTATCATGAACTGAAAGCACTTTTTATTTTATACAACACAATATAATTTCTCACCTCCCGTTCAAAGAAAAACAAACAAAACAACAACAACAAAAAGTGCCACACACTTTGCACTACTCCTGAGCTTGGGACTAAAATGAAGCCTCCGTATGCTAGTACATAAGACAGTCATTTTCCAAACACCTCAGCCGCCTCTGACAGCGAGGGGTCGATGCAGTCCAATACGCCAGCCAACAACGAGACAGCTAACTGTAGCGCAGGCCAAAGCCGACCACTCAAATCTGTCTGAGGACTCCTCTGTAGCGACGCCTCCACGTTGCTCTCCCGGGACTCCACTGTCGGTGCAAATGAACGGGGCTGTGAGCGCCTGTCCTCACGCCAAACTCCTCCATGAGAAGCCTGGGCAACCCAGACAAAGGGTCTCCGCTGAGTACGGAACAAACTCTTCATTAGCTTGTATTTGCATGGATAATTCTTTCCATGTGTCGTTTTTTTTCTGTGTCCTTCCACCGCCCCCACCCCCCCGATGGGCCCCGGTGACTGCGAGGGCCAGCCATTTTTCACTATTACTCCAAGGCAACATGGGAACTACTCCAACAGTCGAACAGAGGAGAGGAGTTTGTTGTTTAAGGACCTTATTTAAAACCAATTACAGTAGTGTTCGCGCGTGCGTCTGCAGGTCTGAACCTGAAAATGGGAAAATTAACTGTGAATTATTTAATAGTGTGATATGCTTTGTGGTGGAGGGTAAAGACAAAGCCTGAGGATGAGAACAAGGGTTATGGATCAGTGTGTTTTGGCCAATTTTTGGATGTGTCAGTCAGCTGATAATGAGTGTGTTGGATTGGTTGGTATTGATTTCAGGGTTTGTGTTTTAGTGTTGATATGACAATGAAAACATTGAAGTGAAAAGTTGTTATATCTGCGAGAACTGAACTCTTGTTTTGTTTTGTGGTCGCTGCAGTGGAGTACTATTTTAAAGTTGTTTTAATAAGTAATATGACTTCCTAGTTTGAAATAACAGTAACAGGTCATTTGTAATGGAAGTGACTTTAACAACAAACCAGTGGCCATTCAGCTTTTAAAGATTTAAGTAAAATTGACACATATAAACTTCTGGTTGTGGGTGACCATGGCTCGGATGGGAGAGCAGGTCGTCTGGTAACTGAAGGGTTGGTGGTACGATTCCTACTCTCTCCTGATCATGTGATGTGATTTTTGACCACCATCATTCCTTCATTCGCCTTTATCCTCCTTTATTCTTTGCAGGGGTCACTGGAGCTTATCGCAACTACTCAAGCGTGAAGGCGGGGGCAGGGGGGGGGGGACCATGGACAAGTCGGCAGTTCATCGCAGGGTCGTCATTTATACAAGGCAAAGTGGGTGAAGTGTCTTGCCCAAGGACACTACGGCACATGATGAGCCAGGGCTGCCCCTGACCACCATGGAAGTTGAAATAATAATAATTAGAATAATAATGAAAGCCAGATCATTCACTCTGAAGCATAACATTAAACATGTTCATCATATGAACAATCGCCCTTTTTTTTCTTCTTTTAGTACTTTTTTTAAGCAGTGATAGCTCCTCCCATAGACCATATGTCGCTGTTTCTTAACCCAGTGAGTCACATTACAATGTAGAGGAACAGAGATAAAGTAATAGACAAACTAGAGAACAATCATAAAGATGCTTCTTTTGTCTCCCTTCCAAAAAAAAATGAATAAATAAATAAACCGTGACTGTTGTCGAGCTGTTAGTTTTTGATTTTGATTGATTGATAAGTTTTTATTTCAGGCAAAGGCAAAGGCAAAAAAACAAAAACAAACAAACAAAAAAAACAAAAAAAAAACATACAAAAACATATTTTACACTTTACAATTTCCACACAACATTTCATATCAAGTTCCAGCCTTTTTTTTTC
>JAPTHA010000009.1:17649500-17660669 GCA_029814585.1 Gymnapogon annona
TGTGTGTGTGTGTGTGTTAGCTTTTTTATCATTATGTGCCAAGTCAGGTCTCTGCAAGTGTTTGACTTAGATGCTGTAAAATAAAGCGGAATGCATTTGGTTTGAATGTTTCCTGTTGTAAGGGAAGTGATTATTTGAGAAACTCATTTTAAGTTGGTGCAGCACATTCACAATAGTTTTAACAACAGCTGTAGGAAACAACATCGCAGTCAACAGAATCTGAAATAAATTGCAAAAAAAAAATAGTTTTCCACCTTTATTACCACCTCCATACCACGTCTTGAGAGTAAACAAAACCTACAAGTCAACCTGGATGTTCATTATAACTCCAACTATAACTCTATGTAATCATGCTAGTTTGATGTTTTGTTTGGCATAAACTATGGCAACCCAGTATCATTCTGACTTTTAGACTTCGACTTAAACTTCCTTTATTGTCATTACACAGACACACAATGCATCTGGTAACGAAATGTCATAGATTGGCAACTGATAACCCAAAATAAATATGGAAAATGCAAAAATGCAGAATTCCAAAACATCCACATTAACAGAAGTTGAAATAAAGTCTTGTGAATTTAAAGGTACGTGTGTTTGCATTAATGCGTTATCATTAATAAATTCTATTTTTTGACTTGTCAACCTGAAGTCATAATTGTGCTATTTGTATTTACTCGCAATTTCAATAAAAAATGATGGAACTCAACAGGTAACTCAGTTTCCCATTGTGACTTCATCCTCTTCATTGCATTTGGACATGTAGTAGAATACACTGCTCGCAACAATGGCAACAATGATGCACATATGCTGTGGTCTCATTACCACCAGATTAAAACACAGGTGTAATTGCTCGTATTTGTTTTTCTAAAGCAAATATGTATTTAAAAAATGTGCATTTAGTTTTGTTCAGCCTAATTTACATTAGGGGTAAAACGACTCAAGTAATAGGGCTGCGATGAATGAATGTTGCTGAGGGCTGCTGTGAATTGAAATTTTTCAAATTGATTATTTTGGTTTAATATGTGTGAGGTGATGGTGAAAAAGTCTTTCCCCAAAGCCTCAAAAGTTGTCTTTTAATTAGAAATATGCATTATAAATTGGTTGATCTACTAAGGCAAAGTTATGAGGTAACATACCGTATGTAGGTCAAAAGATAAAAATCAACCTAACCTGGTTTTTATTCTATAGTTGTTGAAATGTGTTTGTTTTAATAATGCCAATGTCGTTTTTTTTTTAGGTATTTATTAGTTTGACTTAATGTTCAGTTCAAGAGTCACCCTGAATATAGTAAAGTGAAAGTATTCCATTTTGGACTTGAAAACTGACAAATATTTGATGGGTTGGCACAACATGATGTTATCACTGTTTATCTGCTTGTTTTCCTCCAGTTTATTGTTATTACATTGGCCTTCACACACCCACTCTCAGTTTAGTGTGTTATTTGGTCCACCGTAAATGTTCATTTTAACTGTCATAGAAGTGAAAAGAAAAAAAAAGCTAGTATCATAAAAGTTTTATTTTTTCCATAAAAGCTTAGATTAGATGTACCATTATTTGTCCCACTCGAGGAAATTTCACTACATTATACACTGAAACCAATTATCACACTATTGTTGATCAATTTAATGGTCAAAGTTAAAAGATAAATTATTCCAAGTAGGTGATGAGAGCTAAAATAAAGTTTGATTCATGTATCAAATATTCTGACCTGTATGGTTTTTGTCTGCACAGTGTCTGTGGTGTTTCGGCACCAACAACTGCACAGACTACCCCGTGACCTGGCTGCTGCCACCTGCGTCTGTATGCGAACTGTCCGAGGCCCGATGGGGAGTGTGTTGGCGTGAGTTTTGTTTTCTTTTTGTTACGACGTGAGGCTGAATCTCCTTTCTCACTTTACCACGGCTTAATCAATAATCCTTCTCATGCTTTACTTCTAGGGAAGTCAGCGTGAATATTACATTGCTGGGTTTTCACGGGAGAACGAAACTGTCGAACAAAACAGTGACTTGTTTCAGAAAATGTTTTGACTTTCAAATACTGAATGTGTGTGTCAGGAATTGAGGAAGTGTAAATTACTTTTGCAACACTGTGTCAGTGCTGTAAAGCTCCAACATGGTATTGTCTTTTTTTTGTGTGTTTGAACCCTAGATCTACAGACTATTCAAACCACTGAGTAGAATGATAGAAATAGTTGTGCTCTTCTCCTTATATGCAGAAAATGTTCTATTTCCAGTGTTGCTGTTTATGGTAAATATGAATAGAATAGTTTGGGCACAAAGAAATTGAAAAGTGTCCCAGCCAGCCACCGTAAGTGCCATTAAGATATAAAAAGAAAACAAACGGTATTAAAAGTTGAAAGGAATAATTCAAGAAGTACCCTTAAATAAAATAAATATCTCTCTAAAAGTGGCCAGTATAAAAAATAAACATGTACCCACTAAGCTATATGATTTAATTGGGGAGCCATTAAACAAACAGCCATCTTTTAATTAACAGAAGCTTTCTGACTGGTTGAGAAGAAAAAAAAACCTCATTAAATAAACAGAATAACAGGAAAATTTATACAGCATCCCTGCTTCCTCTGTCCTAGCGTTGTGAGTTACTCTTCCAAATGATATTTAGAACATAACTGTGAATAAACTGGAAGTAATTTACAGCAACTCCCCCTAAATTTTGGACAAGACTTGGGGAAAAGTAAGGAGTTTTTGTAGTGGTGGATCAATATACGTACCCTTAACCACCAGCAAAAGGGCAGAAAACGTATCATAGGTTTGGGAAATACCTGTAAATACACAAACACATTTAACCAAAGTTTAAATTAAGAATAAAAAATGCTGCATGGCCTATGTGATTAATGTATTAAAAAATATACCACAAACGTTTTTAGACGTCACAGCAAAGTATCTGGATTTATTCAACTTAAAGTTAATATTTTACCCTGAAATACTGATTTCACAGATTAAACATCTGCAAATTAATTTTTTTTACATCATCTTTTGCTCCAACAGACAAAGTCTGATTACTCTTATTTTACCTCTTTGTCAGTTTGTTTTCTATAGCAAAACAATAAATGAGGCAGGAAAGCAGTGGATCGAATAAAAAGAAGGAAAAATGGTGAAATAATGTATTAAATTGTCACAGAAAATAACTAAGAATATAGACAAAATAAAATCAATAAAGAAGATGCAACCAAGACCTGAGACAGTTTAAAGGCTGTTAAAGTGACTAGTCGGATTGGTTTTCATTCACCTTTCACAGGAAATTTAAGCGTGTAGTTTAATGCAGCGTAAGTGTTTTATCTTATTCAATGTGTTGCATAATTATAAGTGAAGACGGTAGAACTTCAGTGTTAAAAACCAATTTTATCCAACTTTATGGCTTGATGAGAAAAAACAGATTAGAATCGTGTGTGATGAATAGGTATTTGGAATATTTTCCTGTGCATCAACCAAGTCATTAAAAGTTTGAACCAGTCTGTAATAATGTCCTGTTACAAGGGAATAATTTCTCAAAACTTAATGCGTTAATTAAAATTGAGATAAGATCTTGCCTTTGCGAAGGAGTGGAAGCTGAGGAATGTACTTTTACTTGGGAGTTGAAGTTAATGCACGAAGGGAGGGACCTTCCAGGAATTAAAGCAGTGGTCATAAATTAACCCTAACCTAGTTCTGTCAAATACATACAAGACTCATTAACACTACATTGGGAAACTGGCCTCAAAGCTCTCCTCTAAGATTCTGGATCCTTTTTTAATATATATACAGTAAGTTAATCCAACACAGCACGTTAGAAGAAAAGCAGGGAACATAACAAATCCTCGGAGTTAAACCATTGACCTGAATCAGTGATCACGCCTCAACACCAACACTTAAAGCTTTACTGCAGCTGGAAGACTTTCAGCCCTTAGAAAAACAGCACGTTCGGCTCAGTTGTGTTTCACTGGAAATGAAAGCTCGGTGAGAAGAAAGAAAAAAAAAGAAAAAAGAAGTGTCACCTCTGCAGTTGTGTTAAAAGTCCAGCAGATGGCAGCATCACCAAAGTAGTCAGAGCATCATTGAACCAGGAGAAAGAAGGAGCTCATTAGGGGTGGGGGATCTGATTTGCAGTATCTTTTAAATGTATTTATTTAACGTGGAAAAAAATAAAGACACAAAAAAGCATGTACTATTACACGGCAGCAAATTGATTCACCAATTTCCTAGAAGAACCTTCCCAAGAGATTAATAAAGTTTTTATCTATCCATCTGATCACACGAGGAATGAAAAGGAGCATTAAGAAGTACGTGACTGTGAGATACTGTGAAACTGATACAAAGTGAATTGGTCTTGTGCTTCACCCAGTGAACTTTGAGGTCCTCATCATCACCCTGGGTGTGGTGGGCGGAGTCATCATCCTCTCCATCGTCGTGTGCTGCTGCTGCTGCTGTTGCAAGAGTCGTCCGTCGAGGTAAGGCAACGTGACGAGACATTTCAGCTGAAATGCTTTAGAGTGGACACAATATTAGAAACGCCCCGGGCTTCATTTTATACACAAGCAATAGAGCTGATTCTAAGTCGAACAAAATACCACCAAAACTAGGTAATACGTGATGAAACTCAATAATTACAACTGAATAAGCCAGTATTAAAAACAGTAAATAGAGTACAGTTCTGAGGATCTTCTAGAAAACCTGATTTTCATCCCTTCTAATCAATTCCTGGATTTTATGTACAGTAACTATTAGCTTTTGTGCAAATATGGGTATATGTGTGTACAGCTGAGTACATATAAAACCCAGTAGTGATACAAGAAAAGACGTGACTATGCAGATGCGGAAGGTACAATGTGATATCTATTGTACTGCCGTTCTGTCTGTTTTGTTATTACTTGTTATGCAAAATACATCAAACAAGAAAAACATTGAGTGAATGAACAGTTTATTGTCACCAGCACAGTATAAGTATAGTACAAGCGAAATTGGCCATAATCCTGCCCATACAACATACATACAGCATCACAGTGGGAAGTAGGAGGGGAAAAAAAGAATCATCCCCATCTTGTGCTGTCAAATAAAGATCAAATAAACACATTATTTAAACCTTTATACAATACAGTGACGGTAACTGAAGGTGAGGAGACGCATAATGGAACACCTTATGATGTGTTTGGTCAAACTGACGGTGAACCCGCAGTCTCGATTGAGTAACAGTGTCTGGAAAATGAAAAGGTGTTGTCAGGCATCTCACCTCTTCGAGAACACACTACATACTGCAGTGGCCAGGGATTGAATCAGGGTAGATGATGTCATCACTCTGCACCACATTCATCCCAAAAACAATCGTGGATTCAGAATGTGAAGCCACTCTGTGCTAATTCAACGCAGGCGAAGACATGGTTTTTATGTGCACGTGCTCTATTGCGTTCACTGGTTTATGAAACACGTTTCCCTATCAACATTAATAGCCCTATTAATTGTTTACTCTTCACGTCCTTAATGTATAAATCAAACTTATCCCATTTTTATTCACCTGTAAGCTGACAGGAGCATATGTTTATGTAAAACGAAGGTCAGACTGCAAGATGCAAATGAGTGAAATAACGTACCACCTTAATTTATGCCATAACATGTGCTTCCCTTCAATAGTCACGTCTACATGAAGGTCTTTTCATCCTTATAAGTAGGGAAGTCATTTCAGTGCACCAGAAGCATTCTTATTAGTATCGTATCATAAAACAGTTGCAGCATGATGCGAGTTCCTACAATGAAAATAGATGAAGATAGCATTTACTGTCATTTCATATATTTCTTAAATTCAGATGTTGTGTTTTCTTCAATTAAGGAAAAAGCAACGTTATCCCTTTGATGGAATTTCATGCAGAAGATTGTTATATGTTGGAACTTGTGAATAGAAGCTGAAATCTGTTGTTGAGAATTTTACTGATATTAAAATAGGTATTGCACTATATCACATTTTCTAGTCCAAAACTTGCTTGTCGATGATATTTTCTTTTTAGGCCAAAAAAATAGGATGCAAAACAAGTAAAACAAACTCTCTCACTTCCCTAAACGGTTTCATTTTAGGGAGTTTACTTTCCCCCAGTTTTCCGTCGAGAATTTGTTTCCGAATATACTGATGAAAGTTTAATTGGATGTAAATGAGATTGCCGCAGATACTCTGTTGCTAAATCAACGTCCTCAGGTGAATGCACTTAGTTTCATCACGTGCAGGAAAAGTGTTATTTCCCGTTTTTTAAGAGCAGCGCTAATTCTGTTTCCTATGTTGTTGTTTTTTTCTTCTGAAGGCCTGACAGAGATGAGGAGCGATACGCCAGGAGGAGAGAGGAGATCAAACAACGTGCAGAGGAGCGGTAAGAACGACTTAGCCTTCAGTCAGCACAGGTTTAAGAAAGAAAAGAAAAAACAAAACACAAACTGTAGATACATTAGTACGCTTGTGGTGGTGAAATTCAGGAAGAGGCGGCATCACTTCCCAGCTGCCTTTAACTGAAGCGTTTAGCTTTACCTAGACCTGGATTTCAAAGAATCGGCAGATATTCAGGTCTGATTCAGGCTGTTTGCGAATAACATTATGCAAATTTAAGCTGCTGCTGCTGTGACATTTAAGAGTAAGGCTCCCTCAAAGCACTTTCTTTAAAAAAAAAAAAAAAGTTTTTAACAATAGATAAAGTGCAGCTTTGGATAAGCTGCAGGAAATATCTTCACTTTTGTCATGTAATCACAGCTCACATTTACAGATAAAACATGCTGTTATTTAGCTTTAGTTCTATGTGCCATAGGAATCTTATTCTCAAGTTTTTACACTTCATCTCATACCTGCAGCCGACTTCATCTTTTATTCTTTTATACTTTTTCTTAAGTGACTACGTTGATTTTTATTTTTTTTATTTAAGCAGAAAAAAAACACCATTGCAATTAAGTACCTCTTTTTACAACGGAGTGCTGGCCAAGATAGACAACAATAAATTACAAACACACAGTTAAAACTAACATAATTGACACATTTCACAATAAGTCATTTGTTAAAAAAAAAAAACATTTCTGAGCAGATTAAGATAAACTAGCTGTAAGTTATGGAGTCGGCCTGGAACTGTCAGTTTGGACTTGTAAGGTGTGTGTAAGGTATATATAAAGTGCAGAGTAAACAAGAGCCCTCTGACCCAGTTCTATACGTATGGAACAGAAAGCAACACATGATGAGTTATACAAAGAGAATAAATATCAGAATGTTTCTTCATAATTAATGTGCAAATGCCGAAAGCAAGTGGTCGAGTATTGGTCGAAGTATTATTGGATGGTAGATGGCGTGTCTGTCCATGTATCATCATTTTACATCTACTGCAGAACTGAAGAAGAATTTAACTATTCATTCATTTTCCAGAACAAACTCACTAGTATTTACCATTGAAGTGTCCACGGTTTTTGTTTTTGCCGTCATCACCAGGTCTCTGCGGCAAAACTAGGATTCTATTCCATGTTTTCACAGTAAACTGTTCAACTGTTTCCTGTCTCTCCTCTACCGTCCACCATCAGATACAGACACAGAAATAATATGTAACACAATATAAGTAGAAAGGGCTTTATCTTTGGGAAAATAATCTAATCGCGTTCAGCTGAATCTCACTCCTACACAACATTTCTCCACTCTACCAGTTTTGGTCACATGATGAAGGACCTCGAATGAAGTAAAAACAAACTGGTAATTTTCATATCTTATCTGGTCGCCCACCATCTCAAGTATCCCGTAGTATCCTCACAAGGGTCCGTAGTGGTGAACAAAGGGGCCCGTTGTGTGATTGAAATCCAAAACAACTGGTGCGTCTGCAGCCTCAACAAGTCCACGTCCCCGAGGAGGAACTCCTCCACTCACATCCCCAAACACCAATTGGATTGTCAAGGCTGAGCAGCTGCTCTCTGGGCAACATGGTCATAAATAGAGCCGGCTACATCCTGCGGAGTCCGATCCACTGTCAAAGACCCAGTGTGTTAGCCTCTGTGTGTTTGTGTGTGTGTTGCGACACAAACACACACACACACACACACTCCTCTTCCCACTCTCCATAAATGTTTCAGCCTCGTCTTTCCATTTCGTGCTTGTACTCGTCGTGCATTCATCCTGGCTGACGCGTTGGTAAGCAAGGCAGTCGTGCAGAAACAAAAGTCGGTAACTGCAGTTTGTCATCATCGTTGCCGCTGCCGGGAACATCGGAGACCAGTTCTCTGTGTGTGTGCGCCTTTGCCCCGGAGTTTCACATCCAACCTCCATGAGCTCTGCTTTCACGTGACAGAGGATCCAGTCCGGGTTCCTGCGGTGTGCATGATCAGATCTGCAAAGTCACAGTTAGTGCAGTGACCTACATAGTGTACTCGCAGCTCATGGGGGGAACAGGACACTCAGAATACAAAGGAAGACGAGGCTGGGAAGTCCACAAACTCACCTCACAGAATCCATCTAGTGTCTGAGATCACGAGGGAGACCAGGCCCGGCTCCCATTAAATCTATAAATATTCCGATTCCCGGTTCATCAGTATTTGTGGAACTCCTTTTACTAAGCTGAACACTGTCCACAGCCGTTAATACATGTAAATACTAGTCCAACATGGAGCCACTCATTGCAGTCAATTGACGATCAAGTCTGATTGCTGGATTTTCCAGACTATAAGTTGCTCCAGAGTATAAGGCGATCCAGCCAAAAATGCATAATAAAGAAGAGAAAAACATACATAAAAGTTGCACTGGACTATAAGTTGTATTTTTGTGAGAAATCCCAGACACAAAATCCTAGACACAAACGGACGTTTCATCTTGAAGGACAAGTTATAATAATAATAATAATAATAATAATAATAATAGGATAAAGAAGAACAAATTGAAAAGTGTACAGGATGTTAACAATACACACTGATGGATATTGAGCTACATAAAGCACAGACAACCAACTGAATACATGTCTGTTATGACAATGTAACATATTAACAGTTACTCACACAACTATAGCATAAAGAACATGGTAACAAGTTTACATTTTATTTTATTTACAAGTTTATATTTCACTGGTCCAGGAGTAGCAGATACTGGTACATAAGCCTAGAGTGCCCTTGTGTGGTTGTCAGATGAAATAATATATTTCAATAGTTTCACATATAATTTGCACCTGAGTATACAGTATGTTGCACCCCAGCCACACTATGAAAAATGGTGTGATTTATAGTCCATAAAATATGTATAAGTGTTGTGTATTAATCACATGACAGTCTTGAGTCTTGAGAACAACATGACAGACATAAAGTTGAGCCTCAATGTCATTTTTCACTCGTGGTGCAGCGTTTAACATCGTCACCTCACCGCAGGAAGGCTCTGTGTGGGAGTTTCCTTATCTGGCTTCCACCCACAGACCAAAAATATGCACCTTAATAGGTCACTCTAAATCACCTGTGAACCGTTATCTACTATCGACTCGTCCGTGAATTATTAAATTAACCATCTCCACCGACGGGCTCTAAACTGTGCTGTCTGTCGGCCTGTGCTCAGACTGATTATTTTTCCCACCGGTGGCCCTACATCCTTGTCCAAAGCACTGCCTCCAACGCTGTAAATACTGACTCGTGCAAAGCGATAACAGTCCCGTGGGGTTTTGCAATAAAAGGAAACTAGCTACATGACACAAAGTGTTTTTTTTTTTGTTTTTTTTTCCTGTTCGTTCCGGTTCGGTACTGATAAATACATCAGGAAATGCAAGATAAATTTAGCAAAAGTCGAAGCAAAAAGACACACACCGCTCTCTGTCTCGATTAATGGCGAACTCCAGTGAGGGAAGGTGTTCGCAACCGCGTTTGATTGACACCTGCCTATTTCTGACACAAATCTGCCCGTCTTGAATCGCACGCCACACTTTATGTCTAAATAAATCCTTCTACCCTGTGCCTCGATGGCCTTCAGCGCCATTTTGTTGTTGTTGTTATTGTTGTTGTTGTTCCCAGATGAATCGGACACATTAATAAAGCATTTTTTCGTGCCTATTGGGGGTCCAACAGACGAGTTTGACTGTGAGCTTCTTCACACGCTGAACTCAACAGCTCCAACAGCCAAAGTACAGATAAGCTATGTGCAGACACATTCTCAGGTCTCACAAGGGCACGGTGTTCTCACAGTAAAGATGCTTCCGCTTAATCCTCTGGGATTTTAGAGGAACGTTTGTTAAAGGAAAGTGTCGTATTTGTTTCCAGTATATTTTCCATTGAAGTGGTTGTCGTAGCTCTGAGATGTGGTAAGTTTGTTCTTACTACCTTTTATGTGAACAGTCAGCGTTAGGTTCTTTAGATATATTTTACCCAAATCCTATAGAGTTACGTGGGAGACAGATTTTCTGTGGGAACTTTCCAGCCAATCGCGGTTTGTTTGTGTGCGAGGCTGACTTTTGTAGCTCTACTAAGTTCGGAGTTTACTGCAAAGCTTTGTGCGGCGCTGGATTATCCCATGGACCCCCACGGAGGACAAGTCCTTATGCATTCAAGGCAGAGCGCACCAACAAGGAGCTAAATCAAAGGAGAGAATGGAGACTTCAGGGCCACAGCACAACTTTTTTTTTTTTTTTAGCTGAAGTCCTTTTGGCAGCTTGAATTAAGTCTTAAAGGTGGTGTTGCTCACTGACCTTGTTGTTGTCGGCTGGTTACCGACCCGTCATGGCGAGCCGGGGTTGTTTAGAGCGGCATGAATCGATTCGCCTGGCAGACAAAATGTGGGGCAAAGTCGATCAAGAAAACCAAGTAAAAACAGGGGTCACGATTTAAGGTGGTCTCGCCAAATTATCGAATAATGTCTAGATCAGTAGTGTGAAACACGTGGTCTGTGGCCCAAAAGTGGCCCTCCAGAGGTTCCAATCACGGCCAGAGGGATGAATCTACAAAGTCCAAGAATCACACTAAACACATGAACAGTCAAGGGCGGTGAACATGTTTCAGTTCAGCAATGTGATCTCAATTTAAATAAGTACCTTTTGAACAATACAATGTGAAGGATTTGGAAGTTAAGTCACAGTGTTCTGCCTCTTGCAAAATGTTGTACTAGAAACGCTGCAGTCTGTGACTTTGCGTGAACACTGAGCTGAGATGTAATATTGTAGAAATAGTTCTTGAGTTTCAAATTTCAAACTTAAAAATGTTGACCATG
>JAPTHA010000009.1:17714609-17724963 GCA_029814585.1 Gymnapogon annona
AGAGAGAGAGAGAGAGAGAGAGAGAGAGAGAGAGAGAGAGGGAGGGAGGGAGGGAGAGAGATTTTAAACACGTCAGATTTTTAAACATAAAATACAAATAAAATAAAATAAACATGGGTCAGCAATACTATCACTTAAGGAAGTGTGAGGAGACAAACAAAATAATTATTAATTCTACACACTGCCAGTGGAGATAAGACTAAGGTCAGTTTTGAAAGCTAGAATTGAAACACTCACATCCTTAATAATTAGAATTATCGACACAAATTAAATTATCAATACACATATGCATAGTAGTGACGCTGTCTTCATGTGTCTTCCTAGGACGCCGTGACTTAATTCAAGATATATTATGGAATTTATATTAAAAACCAATGGTGGTCAGCACTGGGACGGCTGTGTTTCACATATAAGTGTTGATGTTTCGCTCTTTAACCCTTTGACGTATAGTGGACAGCCGTTTTAAAGTTGTTTTCTCTTATATAAATGAGTCTTAATGTCACACTTGACAAAAAAACCTGAGGTAGGTTATCATAACTCATGAGTGAAAGGGTTAAAGTCAGTCTTTGTCATTTGGGGATCTGATTTAATGTGTTAAACCCCCCCTAAAGACACACCGTAAACACTCACAATCTCCTGTTGGCATTTAGCCAAGGATAGGTTCAACACAGGTCATGTATTTATTTTTTGGTGCGGTGTTTTTTTTAATGTTTTATGTTAAATGTCTCATATTATTTATATAACTTCTCTTCACTTCTCTAAACTTGCCATATATTTCTGGTTTTCTGCCTGACGACCATTTATGTTCATGTTATCCGAACCCGTTCACGAAAGTGTCACTTAAAAGTAGTTTTCACACATCACATCTTTGACCCTGTGGTTGGAAATCTACTGAAAACGTAACAGCGTGAATTGATGTTAGATCTTTATAAACGTGTCTATAAAAATCAAAACGTCTGTCGTCAATTGTCAAGTTCTGGATACAGTTCATAAAAAATAAAATAAGGAAAAAAACAGTGTCCTTCTGTATGTATCTGTTACATTTTTATGTGGTGAAAAAACAGACATTCATACAGAGTACAACAGACAAGTGTTTGTGATTAAATGCAGACAGTTATGACTTAAACAAATGACACGACTTGCCAGAAATACTCATAACTGAAAATTTTCCGTGCCATTAAAAAGTCTATGAATGATTAAAAACAGAAATCATCAAATGGGACGCGGCATTTAAGGGCAGATCTGTGCACGGACTGCTCTCACATCATCATCCCTTGAACGTTCCATCAACTGTAACCATGTTTTTATTATTGTAACCATGGCAACTGAGGCCAGTTTAACATTAACAAATCATCTATTTCAACAGCGGATGCTTTAAATGTCCGTCGCCCGCGTTCCGAAGGGAATGCTTTCTCTCTGAGAAGGTGGTTTTTATTAAACACCAATGTCACCGTGAGGCGTTCGGGTGTCGGGGTGAAGTCACCGGATCCCACGGTGGGGGACGACTCGCAATCACTTCAAGATGTCTGATTGACCTCTAAGCTCTTCTTTCCTCTCTTCCCCCCCCCCCACGTTCTGCCTGATCTGGGGGAAGATATTGATAGATACCCTTGAACGCTCCTCTCTCCCGGCTGGATGTGAAGGGTGGGGGTGGGGTCGGGTGGGGGGCATGGGGGTTCACCATATCCTGCTGCTGGCAGAAGAAAAGCACTCCACACCCCCATCTGTGTCTCAACACACCAGGGTGGAGAAGAATTCAGAGTCAAGATTACTCATTTATTCTTGAATGTGACGCTTCTGAATGGAGGCTTTAAGAGCATAAGGAGACGTTCTATATGCAGTACATTATACATGTATATACATATATCTATGTATGTGTGGACATGTTTTATGTTTTCACTGTGCCTGGTGCTCTCTCTGCAAATGAAGTTCCTAATGGATTTATAAAGTGAATTTGATTGATTTGTTTGACATAAGTGGAGTACAGAACTTACATTATGCATTTATTTTTAGAGTATTTTGTCCCCGTGCAAATATGTGAAAAAAAAAAACAATACCCGAGTCGAGAGAATAAATAAGTGAATCATTAAATAAAAAAAAAACAGTAAAATAAAAAAAATAAGTAGACATAGTACATACATATAATGGTATCAAAAAGAAAAATAATAGATGAATAATGAACAAAGAAACAGACAAACAAGTCTGAACAAATTCAAAATAGAGTGTTAGAACTCTCACAACAACGGACACAGACTCAGACCTATTTAGATTTACAAAAAATAAAGGTTTATTAAGGGTTCTCTCAGGAACATACAACATTCAGTTCATTCACTATATAACTTTCTATATAGCAAACAGCGACACCGGTAAAAACGTATGAATACTTTTTACCAAAAAATCCCCACAACGGGTAAATCATAAATACAAAACTATAACACAAAAGAAAAAAACACTTACATGGAAAAAGCATACAATTTAAAAATCTTCCAAATTCCAAAAACATCAATACTGTGAAAAAAAACCCAATACTGATTACTCTAACAAATCAAACTGCAACACAAGACATACTCACGAATGGGGTTCAGGACCAGGAAGACTTCACCAGGCAAGACCTTCAATGATCTGACAAAGGACAAGGGAAAATAGAGAATTTTATACACAGGGAGTTCACCAGGTGAGACACATCAGGGATGATGAGAAACGAGACACAGGTGGGGCGGAATCTGGAAGTGAAGCTATCTGAAACACAAGGAAATAGATGGTGGACCACACAGGAAGTAACAAAACAAAACAGGAAACACAGACTCCTTTTAACACATGAATCGTAACATGGAGAGTGGAGTAGAGAATAGACTAGTGGTGCGAGAGATCAGTCTGGAGGTATAAAGACTGGAAGTTATCTAAAAAAAAAAAATCCCTTCATTGAAAAATGAAATGATTCTTGAAAAAAAGTAAAAGTTAATGTGAACTGTGTTAATGTGTCATTAACAGTGATGTTTGTAATGGCTAAATACAGACAATATGTGGAGAATTGCATCATTAAACTGACAAGACTGGACTAAGAAATGCACCGGATCCACAAAACATACGTAAATATACAACAGTTTAATACAGGTCACATAGTCAGTGCATCATCGATGATATAGTTTTGTGATAATTGGTATAAATTGAGTAAAACTACTTCCATAACAGATGGTAATTTGCACATCTGTTCCTTTTTTCATGTACTGACACTTATCGCATATCAATTCATCTTCATTTATTCATGAGTTAATTTGTGTTCTTTCTAATTATGTGGCGTCCTCTTAATCCCTGAATCTTCATTTTCTTCTAATTAACCACCTTCATCTTCTTATACATCTTCTTTTACTTCATCTTTTTCTTTTTCTTAATCTCTCTCATAATCTTATTTTCTTCTATAATAATCTTTATCTTCTTTTACTTCGTCCTCTATCTTCATCGCCATCTTCTTCTTCTTCTACATCTTCT
Organism: Gymnapogon annona; assembly: GCA_029814585.1. NCBI lineage: Eukaryota > Metazoa > Chordata > Actinopteri > Kurtiformes > Apogonidae > Gymnapogon > Gymnapogon annona. Next base: position 17,718,099 of record JAPTHA010000009.1, read on the forward strand.
TTGACTTTATTTTCTTCTACATCGTTTTCTTCTTTCGTCTTTATCTTCACCATCATCTACATACAATTTCCAAACTTTTGCCATATCCATACTAATACTATACTCTAAGGACAATGGTATTACTTTGTTATTATCATTTCATCTTGATAAGAAGACAGGGAGATATAATGATTTTCTCTCATGAATCCTTGATGAATCTTCCATTTTGTGACATGGTTGCCTTTTAGCCGCGGGTCAGATTTGGTCATTACAACCTCGACAAGTACAGAAGACCTTCTACCTGACACTGAAGGAGTAGATTTTGTGACATGCCAGCCCGGCTAGTATTAAGTGTCTCTTTCACAGTCATTTGAGGTGTCTTCACTCATCTAATTGTACCATTTCCGCCTCTGCTGAGTGAGCGCGACAGCCCGCGGCGTCCTTCAGTGACCTTACGTTGATATTTCTCCGCAGCCTCGAGATAAAGGTTGGAGCAGAAGATAGGTGGGGGTCAAGATTAGGAACACAAGCAAATACATTTAATAGAAGTTAAATATACGCACGCGACAATCTGTCGTCCTGTTCCGCCGGCCCATTTTTAGCAGGTAGCTCTTTAGCGGTGGTGAACTCATTAACTGTGAGTGCGGCGCATGTGTCTGCCTCCGTCCGACTCCCACCGCCGCGGCTAATCCTGACTGACTGACTGTCACAGTTCAAGTTGTCGCCACCAGCCGTGTTTATTCGGCTCCGTCAACTTGATTTGTGACAGCTGCTAGCTAATCTGCGCGCGTTAGCCTGCGAGGGCTGGGGTTGCAAATTTCCCCCAATCCAAACCCAGAGATTGTTAACCCTCTGTGCGCTGGCAGAGTGATTCAATTTTACTGCGTATAACTTTTCCCCTTCCCCAACCGTTCAGGGATTAGCAGTCTGGGAGTAAATTAGCACGGCGTAGCTCGTACTGCTCTCGGAGTTTGAAGAGGTAATTCTGGGAGATGTAGTGCCGAGTATATTTAGATGAAGCCTCTCAGTCATGATGGTCAGCGTGAGGCCCCGTCTCCCAGCACATGGGCGTGGAAAGTGTCTCATTATACATTTTGAGAGGTCTAATCGCATCTTTAATTAACCTTCCGCTAATCGGCCCTGGAGGAAACTTAATGGATTAAATATTGCTGAGGTATTAAAATGCAAATTGCAAGCGAGGGGGCTTGCCTGGTGGGCTTCAGTCACGAAGCATGCGGCGATGATGGCGTCGGATGTGATGTCAGATCCATCATGTTGAAGGCAGCCGAGCTCCCCCATATGCTCCGGGGTTCAGCGTTGTCGGTGCGGCGCAGGCAGGAAATGGGCCCTGACTGTGCACCAGAAGTCGCGGTAGACCAAGGTGATTCTGGGAAATGAGACATTAAAAGGGTAATGGAATGGCATATAGCAGCGAATCAGCCTGACGGTGAGTTGAGTAGGTTAGTCCGCCGTGAAGAATGTTCAGTCCACGTACAGGTCGTTAATGGAGTGGGACCGAAAACTCAAGCCTCCGCTGTATCTTATGGTGCTATGGAGTTAATTTGTTGCATTTGCGTATGTTGTGTTTTCTAAATGAAGGTTGGACTGATGATTACTGAGAATCCTAAATGTATGTTAACCCCCTTTATTGTTCAATACTCTGAAAGTCAAAATTTGAACCTTGGTATGTTAATAGAGGACAGAACAAGATTTTGCTAGTTTTGTGAAATTTTTCCAAATATTTTTTTTTTAATGTAGAAAATTCAGGTTTATGCAGTTACCATATTTGGTTCATCATTCACGAGTGTCAAGAACAAACAAAAAAAGAAAGAAAAATATAAAAAAATGCAAACAAGCAGGTGCACTCACTGTTCAGAGCTGCACCTTACAGACCCTGTAGACCACATTGGACCTTACAGACCCTGTAGACCACATTGGACCCCTACAGACCCTGCAGACCACATTGGACCTTACAGACCCTGTAGACAACACTGGGACTGTTGTTATCACTGTCTTGTAATATGCGCAGCTATGACCAAAAATAGACACTTGCCTGGTAAAGGGTTAAGAAACTGTCTGATTAGAAGACCGATCCTTTCCTTAACGAATACAGACATCTTTAGACGTGTGAGCTGTTTAGTGAAGGTCTGGGTGTGTTTCAAGAGAAAACTACTTGATACAAATTGATTCTACAAGGAAACGAGATGTAAACAAATGTGTCCTTTGTTAAAGTCAAACACTTTGTCGACCGAACTCTCCAAACTCACAATCTCCTTAAGAGTTCCTTCACATCCATAAGGTGTCCTTGTCAGGAGAAAGTAAACAAAGTTTGGACCTGAGGGTTCTCTGATTAGGACTCTTCCTATAGCTGACCATCATCAAAGTGCATTTTGTACATATATTTTCAAGGTTTCCACATAGATTCCCCCCACAAATGTCTGAAAAGAATATGTATATACTATGTACATAATAATATGTACAGTGCGGTACATAATTACATTATGTAGATATTATGTACAATTCTGTTAATTTTGTCACCTAATTAAAGGATATCACCTTTAACTGAGGGACTGAAGAATATATATTGTCATCTGAAAGCTGAAATGTTAGTTAACTGGGAAAGAACAAATAATCACCAAAAGCACATTACATGACAGTTTCACAGTTTGTGTTAGTTGCGTTGAATTTGGTTCTGTGTTGTTTCAGGATAATTGTTGTTTCTAAGATCAATTCTGATGTTTGCGCACATATTTTTGGACAGCCTATTTCTTCAGATATCCCAACATCAAGAAACTAACAGCAACTCAAAAGTTTGATCTTTGTGTCTGGAGAACTCCATGAAGAACAATAGACACATGAGATCAGCATCAATCAGGCTTGTGTCTCAAGTGTTCGATGGATAAATTGAAGATTTGGACCTTTATTTCAGAGCAGAAATCGGTCCGTCTTTGTGTTTTCCATCACTGCACCGGGCCTAAAGAATAGATGCCGGCCTCAAATGTCAAGGTAAATATTACCTTTAATGAATGGCCTGTGTGTGTCAGAGGAAGGAGGGGAAAATAAAATAATACATTCTGACCTTTGCAGGAAAATATCAGCTCTTCTCTTGGACTGGATATTCTTCTTTTCAGCGTCTAACTGTCCTGGCCACAGAAATTACAAAATGGGTTCAGGGTTTGGTCACGGTGTGGGTGAGGGGCCTGTTGTGCAAGGTTGTTTACCTCCGTACGCCTGTGTGTTTGTGCTTCAGCATTTCACCCCAGTCCGTGGACCGTGGAAGCCTTTAGAGGCTGCTTGACATTTTTCGGGAGGCCAGAAATGGAAGAGGCATTTCATCATTGTTGGTGGGATCTTGGGGTTTGGGTTAAATTTAGATTGTAGAATAACGTGTCTGATTGGTTTTGCATTATGTGATTAAAAGTGTCTGATTCTGAAGGCCACTCGGTCTTATCACGTTGAATACATTAATGTGTCGGAGCGGCGTCTGTTTCCTAAAGAGGTTCTCCACCTGTGGGACACCTGATGCTCACAGCGACATCAGCTATCTCCTAAAGAATTCCATTTGAAGATCTAGCCGACTCAATCAACAAAACCTTATCCCACCTTGTTAACAAAAGTAGCGATACGATCTGATACAAAAAAAATACCGTCCAGTTAACTATAACAGAGAAAATATGAAATAAAAGCCTGTCTCTAGTAAAAACCTGGTACTTTCTGCAGCCGAGATATTAAAAGCACAAGGCCAATATTTAAGGGATTACAGTAGGTCTGGTCTGCACCCGATGCCTCCTGTCATAAAAAAAAGGAAATAAAAAGAGGTTAGTTCAGCGCTAATGTAGAAATATGGCAACTTTAATAGAGTCTGAGACATGCCATGAAAGGCCACCTGTTCCTGCTGTAGATATAAACGACTTATTCATGATCATACACCAAGGAAAATGGAATTACTAGCAATACTTTATATCTAACTTCTTCATTTAGTACCTTGAAATTCACCTTAAATCTTCACAGAATGATACCCTCACAGGAAAAAAAAAAAAGCGTTCTGAAGCCCCTTTTACATGTCACTTCTGTAGCCCCTTTATTCCACTACGTCTTGTGTAAATGAAATGGTGGATCATTTGGTCAAACCTCTGTCACAGCTCTGGAGGTATTAATGGAACATGATTCAGGAATGTTGTGTTAAAGGAACACCTCTCGTTTGGAAACCGAGGTGTGACATTTTGACGTGTGACTGCCGCACAGAGGGAATTTAAACATGGGCGCGAGCCATGTGCAGTAAACAGACACATCTACGTGACCAGAAAGACACCGGACTGGGTAGACGCTGATATCCTTGATCTGTTGTCGCTTCGGGCGGAGGACTCTTTCCATGCTAACATCGATGGAACAATGAAAGACTCTGGAGAGGTTCGCTAAAAAGTCGTTTTGTTGTTTTGAGAGCACTTCTGTGCTCAGTGTATTTCTGACATACGATTTAAACGTCACACTATACATCATCTCAGTACCCCTTTGATTCCAGAACGCTGGTCCGCTGTGTAAAAGTCCAGCCTATCTCACCTCCGTGGAAATTGGTCAATGGAGTTAAAAAAAAGGCAGGATCACCATCTCACCTTTTTTTCTGGGATCTCTGTGTAAAAGCGCTTTCAGTTTGTTCTATAATGACATTCTATAATTCCAGGACCTCTGACACAGTAGAATTCAACCTAGACTGTTCTGTCAATTTGTGCATAAAAACCTCCAACTATCCAATATTTTCCGCATTCGATGCAGCTTAACACCCGATGCCTCCTGTCATAAAAATGAAATATAAGAGGTTAGTTCAGCACTAAAGTAGAAATATGGCAACTTTAAAGTCAGAGACATGCTATGAAAGGCCACCTGTTCCTGCTGTAGACATAAACATCTTATTGATGATCATACGCCAAGGAAAATTGAATTGCTAACATTATATGTAACTTCTTCGTCTAGTTCTCTGAAATTCACCTTAAATCTTCAATTCTTCTTCCTGAATGTTTGTGTCAATGAAACAGTGGATCAAAGGTCCCACTTCTGTCACAGCTCTGGTGCGCCGCTGTAAATTGGTCATTGGTGTCAAAAGAGTTGGATCACCATCTCGACTTTTATCAGCGTGTTCCATGATGACGTTCTATTATTCCAGTACCTCTTGACTCAATAGAATGAAATCTATACCGTTCTGTCAATGTGTGCATAAAACTGCCATATGGATAAAAATATCCATAGATTTAAAATACTCTATAAACAGTCGGTCTGGTCTCAGTTATGTACAAGGAGGTTTTTAGTTTGCTCTGCAATGTACGTCTGTTCTCTTACCATTATTGGTATTTTGTCATTTACCATTGTTGGTATATTATATTGTCCTAGTAGATATATATTATAAAAAACATTACCATGTAAGTGTTATCTGCTCTGTTACCTATGGTTACACAAATATGAGTTAACATATTTATTTTAGTTACAAAGTATTATTTATTGTTTATGAGCTGACTTTGTGCTATACAATTATGTGTTCTAAGCTGCTATGAACAAATGAAAAGTAGCAGGAAATATAGTTTATAGTTTATTATGAATGAGTACAGGGGTGGGATTTAAAAAAGTTCTCTTCATCCCACTCCCTTTCAGGCATTTTGTTTCGTGAACTCTGAATTAATTATTGCATATTTTTTGGAGGGTTTGATCATTGTTGAAACAGCGTTATTGGTAACTACTACTGAATGTAACTGCCTGAAATGAATACATAAATGAATGAAATGAATGAATGAATGAAACCTACCCCATAAGGTGGGAGGCAGGCAGAGTTTATTTGTGATGTAAACACAGAACGTGATGTCGGGAGGCTCTGCGGTGGGTGTTGGGAGACTCCTGTAGGTGGCAGGTAGCTGTACAGACCCAGAGGCGCTGTGCTCTCATGTTGATACTGGTGATTAAATGGTGTGCAGCAGCTGGTGCCTATATTAAAGCATCTAATCACCCTTGAATGATGGCGACGGCGCGGCCTGTCTCCCCATTCAGACTTCATTTAAATCAAAGCAACAAGCATAAACACGGATGATATGTGTCGGTAGCCCCGGACCACTGCACACCAGAAAAGTGCCAAACACACAACAGAAAAAATGTCAAAGTTATGAATATTTAATCAACGCTGCAACGCACGCTGACATGGCTGCATGAAGGCTGAATAAATGGAGGGCTAATTAAGCAGCAAGTTAAATCAAACATGATGTATGTGGATACGGCTGCTCGCAGCCACACCACAGTGGGTTGTAAAGGTGCAGTCAGAACCATTTTAAGCAGGATAAATCACAGCTACGATGCATTAAAATAACCATAAACACCAGCGGGGGAAACTGGCAGCTTCTCCCTCAGCTCCGTCCAGAGGTGGAAGGAAAGATGTGTTCGGGAAAAAAATATGAAGCTTACTGGGAAAATTAGACCAATAAGAGGTTTGGAAGTGGCGCATTTATCAGAGAGTAAGACAACAAGCGTGATATTCTGTCGAAAGGCAAGTGGATGTTTAAAGGAAGGTGAAAATGAACACTGTATCTGGTGCGACTTTGAGTTTTCCTCTCTCACTTTGTCTTCATCACCTTCACTCGTAGCACAAGGTTGTCATGAATACAATTAAATTGATTGTACTTTGCGGGGCGTTCACGTGACGTGTGCGTTCTATTGGTATTGGTCTTCTTTTAGTTCTAGAGTGATAATCATCTTTTATTGTGTCTTAGCCTCATGGTGCAGATTTTAGTTACACGTGATATTTGTTGAATTCCATTCAATTTTTTAAATTCCATTCTATCTATCTATCTATCTATCTATCTATCTATCTATCTATCTATCTATCTATCTATCTATCTATCTATCTATC
>JAPTHA010000009.1:17896596-17907879 GCA_029814585.1 Gymnapogon annona
GTGTGCGTGCGTGTGTGTGTGTGTGTGCGTGCGTGTGTGTGTGTGTGTGCGTGTGTGTGTGTGTGTGTGTGTGTGTGGAATAGAAGTGTGGATATGCTTTGTGTACTTTTTCTTTTTTTTTGTGGGGGAAGGATGTGTCAAATTTATGCAGATGAGAAACGAGTGCTAGATAAAGAACTGGCTAATTACTCCATTGGTTGAGCGTTTGGCTACAACTGCAGCATGGTAATCACATCCCCTCCACACTGCCGCAGCTCTGAAAGTAACCCACGACAAATAAATAAATAAAGAATAAATAAAATGTCATAGATGACAAAGTAATTGTGAACCTATCAAGTGAAATGTCCCATGTTATCCCAGTAGAGATGAACAATATGTTCTGTATGGCCAGCTGTGTGCTCTATTGTCATGTGTATTGTGGATTTATTCAGACAATGCTCAGACAGATTACTGCGAACAATGACAGAATTACTGAGACAATGGAGCTCCTGAGGTTAGTGCCACTGTGCCGATTGGATTTTTTGACATTTTTAATTTGATTTCAGCAAGAGTATGTTGGGCATCTGGCAGTGTGAGACAAAGTGAAAGTGAAAGGGTATTTTTTTTTTTTTTTTTTTTAAAGACAGAATGAAAGAACTGCTCTCCCTTGACTCTGTTATGAATGTGGAAGTGTAACAAAAGGACATGTTTTGGCCGTATTAGATGTCCTCCGGTTCACTCCTGCATCTTTTAATGTGAGACAAATGGTCATGCAGCTGTATGAAAGGAAGAAAACACCCTATTAATGGAGTTACAAATAAAGTAGATTAAACAGGCTCCACCAAACATGGACCGAAACTTTCTTATAAGCAAAAGGATTATTGCCATTGTCAGTTCATCTTTCAATTATGTTCACCATTAATTTGATGGATGATAAGTCTTTTCGGCTTTTTTCCTTCAGGGGTCGCCACAGCGAATCCAATTCGCATATTTGATTTGGCAGGAGTTTTTACGTTGGATGCCCTTCCTGACACAACCAGGCTTTAACCCGGGTCCCCTATGCACCAGTCCGGGTGCCTTAACAACTGAGCTATCCAGCCCCATGCACGCACACACGCACACACACACACACACACACACACGCACACACGCATATATATACACACATATATACGCCTACATTATGTTCAATGTATATCCCTCTTCCCTGAAATAACACCACTGCCTCCACAAATAACAATAATAATCCCATTTATAATACACACATTATCACAAAGAAAAGGACATAAACCAACGCTCACAACAACAACAAACGCAAAAAAAAAAAGGACCAACTCATATAGAGCCTAAAATAATACGTGCAGAACCCCTTGAAAGGAATTAAGTTTGACAGCCCTCAAACTCCATTTTTATTATTGTGACATACATTTGTTATTTTTTGGCATTACAGAAGCTGAGTAATTAATTGCTGAAAATGTAAAACGGGGGGGGGGGAATATGTATGAAGATATGTGACAGAAACAATGGTGTGAAGCAAAAAAAAAAACCCAACCAAAACCAAACAGAAGTATTAGTTCAATGAAGCCACATATCAGAAGTATTGAACTCAAACCTTTTAGAGTTTGTCAAAATAGTAGGCAATTAATTAGTAGTGTGCTGCTAATGGATGGCTATTTATAGTTGATGACGTCACAGACGACGAGTTAATTCAGGAACATCTTAATCTGCATTAGAAAAAAAAAACTTTTTTTATGTGATCTGTTTTACATACATTTCAGTTTATATTAACATGGATGTAATTGGATTCAACACAGTATCAATAGCATCAAATCTAGACTGACCTCCGCGACATGTCTCATCACTCATTACAAATAAAAGTGTAATATCTGTTAAGAATGTTTGAAAACTAAGAATAGTTTGTTTTTTTTTAATTATAGGTATTTCCTGCAACATGAACATCTCCTATGGAAATGTTTAATACTCTGTAATCACAAACAGTATCATCTGCATAGAGATGGACAGATGTTTTATTTTAGTTAAATATGTTAGTCATATTGAAATGAACAAATTATTCATTCACTTCATCAGTCCTCTTCACAAGAGATGATACCAAATAAAAATCATTGTTGTACCCGGGATTTTACAAGGATTAACCAGGATAATTAATGTCACGTGCAGGAACAATAGGTTTTCATTAGATTATGATAGAAAATAAGCTGAAACTTGTGCAATAAATGTAATTAAAAGCAAGGTTTTGAGGATTCCAAATTCTCCACATTCATCAGCTGATAATGTTTAGTGCATAGACCTGAACACGTCAGTTTTGAATGTGAGATATTTAAGTATATTTAAATAAATGTAGAATTAATCAGCTTATTTCAGTGTTTCAAGGTTATTTATCAGAGTAAAATAGGTACTAATAACAACAACAATAATAACAATAATAGCACTTTAAGTGCTTTTAGAATACACCGAACCTGCAACAATCAGTCATTGGTGCCACGGAGGGACATTTATGGTTTTAATTGTTTTTTTTTTTGTTTGTTTTTTTTATAACCTGTCTCTCAATAGAAAACAAACAAAGAAAAGAATGTAAAATACAAAAATGGCACAAACCACCTTCTGGATATTACTTTTATGTTCTCAATATGCCCAGTAAGAGACATACTATCAATTTACAGTTCCTACCTGTGAAGGCCTTAACCTGTCACCAGTATTTCTGTACAAGCATCCTATAGCCCCGCTGTGGTTCCACATCCCTGCTCCATGTCCCATGCTTCCCTCTGAGATCAGTGAATGAAAGCATCTGAGGATGTATCTGTTAGATCCGGACTCATACCCTGTGTGGAGCTTGAATTCAGGTTTTAGAAAACCTCAAAGGGAGTTGCAGTTGAGTTTTTTTTTTTTTTTTCTGGTCTAATATACGTGTCTGAAACATCAAGTTATAACACATTTGTACTACTTTTCAACCATTTGAACTGCTATACATGGTATGATTCTTAACCCCTTACTACTTCATTTTATTCACAATGACATACATCATAGCATAGCACATAATACTAGGATGCAAATTAGTGACATAAGGCAACTGTTGCCATAATAATAATTAAACGAACGATGATCAGTTCACCCAGTCAATAATCCAAACAAAGCAAAACTTTTCCAAAAATCTGTATAATTTCCTGAAATTAATAAAACAAGATTCAACAAAAATTAAATACCGTAATTACGGACTACAAGCCGCTACTTTTTTTAAACATACTTTGACCCCTGCAGCCTATGTGGATAATCTATATATTTTTCATGATTTCATGATTTCAGATTTTTCTTCTCCTTTAAGAGAAGGAGGCACAAAAAGAGACAGGGAATTAGCGCTAACAACAGACAGAGCGATAGCAAGACAGTTTGCGTAAAGGAAGCCTTCATGCACAAACCCTCATTATGGGAGACAAACAAAGAAATGCATGTGATGCAGCTTTTAAGTTAAAGTCTAATTGTCGGGAGTCTGGACAATTATTATTTCTGCAGTGTACACGTTTGAATGCTGGTAAACATGTGAACGTTTGTGTGTCTGAAACGCTATGTTATACAGTACAGTTTACACAGCACAGTACATGTTTGGTACCATTGCACTAAATGGTAACACTTGAATAAGGTATGCAAATATGTAACTTGTTTGTTGAAATGTTAATAAAATGGAAGCTTCCCCAAACAGCCATCTCTTTTTATTGGGAAAATTAACAGACAACCCTTTCAATTATTTTGGGAAGTGCTTTTATTTTGAAGTCAAAAACAGGAAGTATCTTTATTATGTGTTTATGTTAGTTGTACTGTTCCGTAAACTTCCGTCAAGAAGCGTTCAGTTTGAGAAATCCAGATCGGTTCGATCACACGACGAAATCTGATCCTGCACAGTTTTAATCATCTTATTATGCTTCTGTTTCGGCTCATTTACTGTAATCACGAGACAAATCGCACGCATGTACTTCATTAGCTGCTGGTTTGATGGGGTAGAGGAGAATCACGGCTGGTTTACGTGTGTAGCTTAGAGGAAACATTGCGGACAATCCCCTTCATGTATGAATGCTTACATATGGTAATTGAAAATTAAAACACCTACGGCTTTTAGTCCAGTGCGCCTTGTATATGTACAAATCTGGATTTCCCCCTAATTTTCCCCCTTTTATTCAGGTGCATTTTATAGGTCAGAAATTACAGTAAATAAGGCTTTGACACTGAAGTAAACTAGTGGTATATAGAGGTGCATTTACCACAATAGCTCACAAGGGGTTAATTTTTTTTCTTTTTTTAATACATGTATTTTGGTTTTCCAAAAATATAATATTTTCTGTGCTGTCTGTGGCAGTTTTAATGACTCATAATCAGGTATTTACTGATAAAAAAAAAAAATTGTCAAAGTGTATACACCGCAGCAAATAAATATGCAAATATCCCATTTTTAATACCCGTCTCTATCTTTAACAACTCACTCGGAAATGTTTCCCTCTCTGTCAGCTTACATAGTTCTAATCCGTGTGCGTCTTCTCCCCCTGCAGTGTCTTCTATCTTCACCGTACCAAATGTCAAGCTGCAGACAGAGAGCGGGGACAGCATACAGGTGTGTGCACGGCGGAACAGTCATGGAAAGGCATCCTCTGGCAGCAAACACTGACCTGAGGCGGCTTCCTGCACATGACTGCCTGACAGGTACGTGCTCATTACGATGCAAGATGCAAACACAAACTGAGCTGCAGCGGCAACCGTTACACAAACTCACAGGCAGAAAATGAACGTGTACAAAATATAACACGGGGTGAACGGTCGGTTACTGCAGATCCTTTTCCTTCTTTCTCGCGTCTAAAGCACTTTTAGCACAATTCACTCTGAACGTTAGCGTCAGCATTAGCCAGGCACTTAATGGTAACTATATGTACATGTGATTTCAGTTGTCATTTTTTTCTTTTGTTTGTTTGTTTGTGTTTTTCATTGTTGTGGTTCTGTGCAGTACTGACATTCCAGACTCTCATCAGCAGAGGTAATTCTTGTACCAGAACACATTTAGCTCTCCCAAAAGCAATGACAAATCAATGCCCGGTACAGACAGACTGTATCACTCTCTGAATAAAGTATTGAGCTCATTGTTTACACACATCTGTATTATGGTATCAAGTTTTCTGCTTCAAACTAAGCACATAGGTGATTATTTTCTCACGGTTCTTCAAAAACAACACTCTCTTATCATTTTTACCCGCTGCCTCAGCTGATAGTTTACATTATGGCTCTGTTAGCTTAGCTCTATTTTTAGACAGAAGGCAGCCGCAACAAAACCACAAATCACTTCTGATTTCTGTACAGTTTGTCATCAGTAGTTACACTAAAGATTTGTTTGGATGGAAACTTTGCAAAGATAATCTTATAATAACTGTATACCTTCTTTGGCTTCATAATCAAATACTGCTTTTTCAGCATCAGACTCCATTCGCCTCACGTAAAGCTGTGTCCAGTCGGAATAACAATAGCAATTTTATGTGTAGCATTTATTTTGTTTAATTCTAAAAGCTGTTTACAAACTAGTCACTTTGCGATACTTTGATCAAAGACCAAATGGCATTTGATAGTAGAAATACAGTATATATATCATTTAAACACAATCATTCATCTGCATTGTCTAAAACCTTAAAGGAAAAGAATATCTAGGGTCTTGGAAGTTTTATTTTTATTTTATTTTATTTATTTATTTATTTTCATTTACTTGAAATGCTACAGTGGTAATATGATTGAATACCTTCTGGATGAGCGTACATCTGGGTAGGTAAACAATTTAGCAACGCACGTCAGATAAGAACAGATAACAAGTTTGGAATGTGTGTGGAACTTAAAGTATGATGTTTAACGTCAGACATAAAACAAATGGCCTTTCCTTCCTTTTATCTCAGGGAAAAAAAGAGGAGGGGGAGCCCACATTTTCACTTTGTCTAAAGAGCAAACCATTGAAATTAAAGTCAAATCACAAATTGCAAACAAGAAAAGTACAAAAAACTATTTCTAATTAACAAAATAAAACATTTCCAAGTTATGAGTCGAGCAACTTTGCGGTCAAAGCTGTGCACTGAAGAGGAAACGGGGGTCTAGTGTAATTTAAGTGAGAACTCCCTCAATTATCCGCATCCAACCCAGCGGCGGCGTTTTCCTTTCAACGCCGACACCATGAGATCGGTGCAATGTGCATTGAAACAGAGAATGCAGTAATAGACGGTGGAATGGCTTTGAGTGGGCGAGGAGGGTGTCCTTTTCTTTAGAAGCGGGGGTCTTATTCACCACTGGGATAAAGCTGGGCTATTTGCATGTAATAAGAGGTGCAGAGGCCAGTCGTGGGTATAATGGCCAGCCTAATGATGGACTCTGGGCTGCGAGGTCCGGCGCGAGAAGACAACACGGCACTGTGAGGCAGATTCTATCTATAATTAGTGACAGGTGCACAGACACGCCAGACACATGAACTTTTCAACCACCGGTCTTCAATCTGGCCGTCGAGCGAGATGCCCTGACATTTTATCCTCGTCTTTCCTCTCCAAAAAGCATGGAGTGGACGGACACGCCATGGTCTGGATGTACTGTTCCACTAAGTACGATGAAGTGTGTGCGTGCGTGTGTGTGTGTGTGTGTGTGTGTGTGTGTGTGTGTATCCAGATCTGAGGCTTATAGAGTTTGTGTGTGGACGGGGGGAAGTCACCCCACTGAGAGAGCTGTGTCCTCTCAGCTGCTGCATTTACAATGAAATCAGGCTCTTTGTCCGGGCCCGTCCTGAAGCCTGACAGGCTGGGAGAGCTGCACTGATAGCAGCTTAATCCCCGCAAACACACTCGCACTAATACACTGACAAATTACGCCAACACACACACATGCGCACGTTCTTATGTGTTCCCACAACTCCTGCGCACATACACGCTGCGTTCTACCAAGGTTTGGTAAAATGGGATAGAAAAACTGGATGGAACACAGAAAAAGGGTTTAGAAAAAAAAGAAAAAAAGAAAAAAAAAGCTATAAATATCTTATGAATTTAAATATTTTAGCCAACATTAAAATTAGGGAGTACTGGTTCTGCTGAAATGAGATCAAGTAACAATGTGACGAAAGCACAAATATGACATGTTATAAATAGTAAAAACGTGCATATTTTGACTTAAAGATGAGCAGGATGAGATTGAGAGTTGAAATAAAATGTGTTTTCCAAAAAGAATCTTTAAATAATCATCTTTTTTTCGGTGTTTTCCATGGATTTAATCATTATTCACCATCTCTATATAATGTTGAAACACAACATAGTCCATATTAGTGTAATAGTTATATCTAATTACAAATATCTATCGATATATTCCTTTCTACGATGTATATAATGGTAGATGTGCATCCACAATAAGTGTATTACAAGAAACAGGTTGCATCGAGATTTTTTTGGGGGGGGTGAAAAAATATGTAAATTCAAGCATGATTTTCTCAAAGTACATTATTCATTAAATTAATTCGATATGTTGCCCAGCCTTAGCATGAATACTTCATCCTTCTTGAAAACCATGTAAAATGTATCCTCATCAATATTTACCATTTATCTTAAATATTTTAAGCAATGTTTCGACGATTGAGATAAATGTCTTGAATGAATGATTTGTCAGTTCAGGGTGTAGTTGAGGGGTAGTTTAAGGAGATAGATGTCAGGTAGGTTGTTGTTGTATAATATATATGTGTAACGTGTTAACAGAGGTAGCGCCTCGGTGTCTGGAGTCTAACTTTCAAGTTACACATGCTCATTATTGGCATATCCTGTCCATTAGTATATAGTTTTATTTTTATTGGTTTGAGAATAAACTGAATTAAACAGTCAAAGAGTCGAGTCGAAACCCCTCGCACTGTAAAATAATGCTTGCATCGTCTCTAGTATGTTTTTGTTACTTGTAAATCCAAGTAGTACTTCGCTTTAGTCGTATTAAGCGAAGTGTGCGTGTAGTATTAACATTACATATCGTTGCTATGGTTACTTGCACTTCCTGTGATGTGTAATGCGCTTGTGATATTCATTTTTAACCACCTGTCAGCCAATTATAGTCTATAATTTTCCTTGATTTTTTCGACTGAAACACAATCGACGCCGTGTATAGAAATCATGTATTATTTAAGAGACTCTTTAACCGTGCAGGGGTGTATTTTTAAAAGCTCAGTTTTGGTTAATTCAGTGGTAAAAGAGGTGAGAAGAAGGGAAAGAGGTATAGGGTCCTTTTTTTTTTTTTTTTTTTTTTTTGAGGCTGCGCTGTATTATTTATAGGAGGTGGTGGAGGCAGGCCGCTTCAGATGGAACAGAGCAAAGGAGGCGAGCAGCCCCTTTCTCTTTTGTGGGTCTATTCCCAGTGGGCAGGCTTTGTGCTGGCTGGATGACTGCCTTTGAGGAAACCCGGGCAGCCATTGAGCCCAGAGTGAAGGCCAGGCCTGACTCGCCTGCACCGAAACACAGCAACACTACAGCACTACAATGTCTGTCACCGCCGCGGCCAGAGAGGGAGAGAAAAGGAGCGAGACAGAGTGACAGAGGATGGGGAAATAGTGGGCGTGTTTGATTTTGGCTGGGATGGAAGAAAGAGAAAAGTGTTGGAGTGTGTGTGTGTGTGTGTGTGAGGTTGGGAAAAAGAAAAAAAGCTCCAATGAGTGGATGGGGGAAAAAAAAAAGAAATGGAATCAAGGGTGGAGACGAGAAGAGAAGGGATGGGGGGGGGTAATGGGAAAAAAGAGAAAAAGGCAGGTCTCTTTTACATACAGTGCTGCAGCGCATTGATCAATGTTTATTCATGATTCTGCATTATTCACAAGATTAGCTGATGCAACGTGGAGCTTCGTGCAGGCAACGACTCCCGCCGTCAATCTACCCGGTGACCGCACGGTTCAAGTCGGGGCCCCCAACAACAAGTACCCCACCCCACCTCTCCAGTCTATGAGATCCAACCCCCGGCTTCGGCTGCTGCATTACCGTAGGCGAGACTGAGTCGGACGCAGTGCGCTCACAGTCAGAATCCTTAACAAAGCATAAAACATTGATTCAATCAGGGAGCAAAAAGCAACATGAAAGAGGTAAAAATCAACAGCTTCAGTCCAAACTAGAGTTTAGTTGGTTGTTATTTGGAAGGAAAAATCTTCAGAGGCTTACAGCATTGTTACACGTCTCTGCAAACCAATGAAGGTTGGATTTTTGATCCCCCTCGGTTTATAGTCTTATTAGAACATAAAACCAATCGATAACGCAGTTTAATGTGCATCAGCTCATCCCTCTGATTGGAGAACCCCAGAAATTTTCCACAGGGAGCCAAAATATATATATAAATAAATCAAACGAGTGTAAATATGAAAACTGCTGCATGTTAATTATGAAAACTAGGGGTGTCAAACATGCGGCCTGGGGGCCAAAATGCAGCCCGCCAAAGGTTCCAATCCTGTCCGTGGGATGAATTTGTGAAATACAAAAATTATAGCTCATGTTCCACGTACAGACTGGAAAAATAGTACCATAATAACCTAGAAATACTTCTAACTTTTATATTGTCTATGTGGAAATGTAAATATTTTCATGTAATTTTCTTGCCTTTACACTAAAACGTTTCATTTCACAAACAAAACACAAATAACTGAAAAAATATAAACAACCTGAAATGTCTGAAGGAAAGTAAATGTAATTTTTTATCAGTATCCTGCCTGTTATTAAATATTTTGTTGTATTTGTAGATCCAGTGCGATCTGTACATTATAATGTACATGTATAAATTATAAACTGAGGTATAATATTGTTTAAATTACACCTGTGCTTCTCATGAATTTTAATGTGGTTAATGTCATTTTCATTGTTTTAAAGGACAGTTTGTGGACGTAAACACTTCCATCACATGAACACAGTTTGGAGTTGACATTATTGATATGTAATTCTGTTATTATTTGACTGGCCCCGCCCATTTGACTTCAAACCTGGCTGAATTTGGCCCCTGAACTAAAATGACTCTGACACCCCTGTTCTAAACTATGGCTGTAAATGTAGAATAACGCTGCAAAAGCTACTGTTGTGTTGGAAACGATAGGGTTTGCAGCACATTCTGTCAGAGGGACATTAAAATCAATAAAAGAAAAGTAGATATTAACTTAGCCACGCAACTGTTTAACTACTTTATTCGTTTATGAGCTGAAAGTGGCTATATTTCATCATAGAGTCAGTTTCTTAAATGTGATTAAGTTGTTTTCAGATGCGTACGATTAAAGAGCAGCAGAAGCCACTGGCAGTGTTTTTTACGCGCTCAGATTCTTAGACCTGACTCGATGCAGTGCACCGCTGCCTAAGGCTGGCAGGATTCAAATCAAACTCAATCTAAATGTTCCCATAGGCAAAATGTTTGCGACCAAACAAGCGCCGCAAATGAGCTTCGACTGGTGTTTGTGCACATCCGCTGAAGCTCAGGTGACTGGTTTTCAGGGGTTTTTTTTCTTCTGTTATGGTACATTTTAAGTCGTTGATTTTTAGTGTCAGACTGCCGCACACTGAAGTCGTTAAACAACAGTGAATATTTGTTGAATATTATAAAAGACTCGTCCTTTAGATCAAACGCGTCAGCTGGATCTGAACATTCTAGAGTTGTTTTAAAGACACGGTTTGCTTCCGCAACTTTTCTATGCAATGTGTCGAGGCGATTTGTTAAGAAAAAGAAACTATGCATTTGCTTTGAGACGAATGAAAAATCAATCATCAATAAATCAACTTTTTTTTTTCACTCTTCAAAAACAGTTGCCAGGTTGTAAAATTAAACCACACTAATGAACAGCACTGAAAACCCAGAAAGTGAAATTATGTGCGATAATATGTATTTATTCAAGTTATTAATTTAATAATATAACAGGTAATAGTCTGTGTGTTATGTATATGAATGGTTTTTAAAGTATATTTTATGAAGACCCACATAAATAAAGTATCTTATCTTATCAAGAATCTTTTTTTTTTTTTTTTTTACTGACACTCTGTGGACAGACTGAATAGAATATTCTTTAGTGACAATTTGAAATTGGGAATTTAATGAGTATAATGTTTCAAAATGTTCATTATCACTCTTCATTGTTGTGTTGGGGCTAATGGATGGATGGATGGATAGATACTATTGATACTAAAGATAGATAGAGATATAGATGGATGGATGATCGATAGATAGACAGACAGACAGACAGACAGACAGACAGACAGACAGATAGATAGATAGATAGATAGACAGATAGATAGATAGATA
>JAPTHA010000009.1:18081903-18092904 GCA_029814585.1 Gymnapogon annona
GTGCAAATTAAACAATACAATGCAATACAATACAACACAATTCATTGCAGTACAATGCAATGCAATGGAATGCAATAGTCCATTTCTGCCTAAAGTGGATGGTGCAGTATCAGTGTTCAGTGAGATCAGTGTTGAGGAGGGACTTAGAGGGGCAGGGGGGCTCTGGGCCCTTCTGGACATGCAACATTTGACAATAGACAGAAGCGTCTGAGAAAATCGAGCAGTTTTTCAAAATAAAACATTCTGACAATCTGACAATAAATAAAACGGTGATAATGTAAGTTATATATTCTTTCAGTTGAACCGTGGCCCCGGGGATTGGGGTCCACTGGTTTAAATCATTATGACCAAATGACCAAACATCTACTGATTAATACGTGTCCCTATTAATACATGTCAATCATTATTCAGAAACACAGAGGTACCAGGTTACAGTCGGTGCTGTTCATTGTTCTAAAATGCAGATGTGGATATGAGGTATTTCCAGATCTATGACCTGTTCACTACATTATGACAAGCGCTTTGAGACAGGCAATAAAACTTGAGTTTAAGTATAAAACCAAGAGGGAAATACAAATGTAGAGTAGGACGGTCAAACTGGGGCCACACTCTGATTTATTTGTCTTTTTTTTCCATTACAGTTTTAAAGAGGGACCGTCCAGCTTTTGTGAATCAGTGAGATTTTGGAAAGACCAGAGGCATATTTAATGCATAATTAATTTGTGGAATAGTCATTTCGGTTGATGCAATGGGTCCCATGACGGAGATGGGATATTTGTTCCAGTGTGTGTTTCATGAATCCAAGTTGTGTTGGAAATGAACCCTTTCATGCATGAGTTATGATAACCTACTTAGATCATTGACAGATAATTTTATTTTCACTCCATTACATCAATTCAGAATTCTGTTATAAAAAAAAGAAAAACAATAATAATAATAATAATAATAATAATAATAATAATGTATTTTTTGTAAACAACAGGAAGAACAAATACTTATAGTTCTGCCCTTTATACAAGAAAATAACTTATTCAGTTAAAAGTCTTGAACAGTAATATGTTTCATACTTCAGAATTTCTATGTGACTGTGGCATTAAGACTCGTACATTTAAGACAAAACAACTTTTTAACAGCTGTTCAATGTAGTGACCACTATGCACGAAAGAGTTAAAAACAGAGACGCAAAGTAAAAAAAAACAAAAAAACCCCTCAAAGTTCACATTGACAAAGACAAAAGCTGTGTATTGATATATTTTTTAAAACCTGATTAGAGTCACAGTTAATAGAAGCATATGTGTGTGTGTCCGTATGTGTGTGTATTTACATATTCACATGGAAGTTTTCCTTGTGTTTTTTTTTGTGTCATATTATACTTAAAATAAGGAGAAAGAGGAAGAGAAGGAGGAGGAGAAAGAAGAGGAAGAGGAGGAGGAGAAAGAGGAGGATCTGTAGCTGGGACTGGTGCAGAGGTGGTCATGATGGAGTTCACTGACTGGTTTTCATGTCGAACCACGTGGTCGTATTTGTGTTGTGGTTTCCATGGTGACCAGGTTGTTTTCTACAGACCTGATACTTCCGTGGACCGCTGGCGTCCAACTGATTTCTATGAATCCTCTCTCTCATTCTGCCTGACTTTATATTTGTTGTGGAACATCTTTTTTTTGGAGTAAAGTCTGCCAAGTCTGTTCAAAGAATTGGGAAACACTGATCTTTTGGATTTATTTATTTATTTATTTGAAAGCATTTATTTGGAAAGCAGACTTTGACCGGATTAGGTTCTTAGTCCAAGCCGTGTATGACATCCTTCCAAACCCAGCTAACCTCCACGACTCCAAAGTGGAGACACCATCTTGTCCACAATGCTCAGGACGGGGTTCCCTGGAACACCTTCGCAGCAGCTGCCTGAAAGCACTGGCAGACGGGCGCTATTGCTGGCGCCATGATCAGGTGCTTAGGGCAGTTGCTGATAGCATAGCCACAGCCATCAAAGCTAACAAGTTCCATGACAAGCCTAAGAACATCAGATTCCACCGAGCTGGAGAAAAGCCCATCCTACATCCTTGGGCAATGTCAAGCCTCCTCACCTCCGACATTGACTGGAGACTCGAAGTAGACCTAGGGAAACAGCTGAAGTTCCCTTCCAACATAACATCAACATGGCTCCGACCAGACATAATCATCGTGTCGGACACTACCAAGCAGCTGATCATCCTGGATATTACAGTTCCATGGGAGGAACGCATGGACGAAGCGAATGAGCGGAAGCGCGCCAAATACCAGGAGTTGATGGACGACTGCAGAAGGCAAGGATGGAAAACAGTTTGTGAACCCCTGAAAGTGGGCTGTCGAGGGTTTGCTGGGTGGTCTCTCCACAAAGTGCTCACATTGTTGGGCCTCACTGGGGAGGCGAAGAAGAAAGCCATCAGAGCCACGACTGAAGCCGCAGAAAAAGCCACAAGCTGGCTATGGATAAAGAGGGCAGAGCCGTGTGCAAACGCTGCTGGGACACAGGCTGGGGTCTGATCAGCCCCGGTCGGGTCGCCTGGGCGAGGGTGTCTGATGTTTGAAAGACCTGAAACACCCAGTGAAGCCAGGTAACATCACTGATGATGTGTTCCAGCGCATCTCTGAGATGTATCTAATGACAATAAACATTTCTTTCATCAGAGTGGGTTTTATTTTGTTTATTGATGGGTCTGTTTCCATTTCCGGGTGGTGTGTGTGTGTGTGCACTATTAACCATGTTCACAGGGATTGATGACCTGGGATGAGACGGACCATCTGCATCGAATCAGACCATCGAGGAATCCTTTAAGAGGGATGTGATCTTCTCAATCAGTTGTCAGAGGGTTGTTTGACAATCGTACCGGTACTTCGCCTGAAATGTCTTTGAAGGATTACTCTTGGACTTCGCCATTCACGGTTTTTGGATTATTACTAACGTGCATTTTGTTTTTGTGTTTGTTTCAGTCTGCCTGCCCACAACCCCGAAGAGGACTGATCATTTCTGTGTTGTATTCCCTTTGCCCGGAGGATTTATAACTTGGACTCATGATAGAAAGAAAAGAGACTTACCACTGGTTTTTGTTGTACTCTTTTTGAGGCGTGGACTCAGTCCTTATTTCCATTCTGGAACCTGTTTTTTTGGACCCTTTTTGTTCAAACCTTTTGACCTCCTTAGGTATCTTTTTGAATTTATTAGTATTTAGCAATTCCCGTTTTTGTGGACGCTTTTTGTTAGTTCATTTTGGACTCTCTTAGTTATCATTTTTGATGAGACAACCTTGGTTCATTTTAGTTAATAAACGCTATTCATACTGTAATTCGTCTCCTTAGCGTTTGGGTTATTCACGTAAATATATTTTTCATTTAAAAAAATCTCCAATGGTTTATAATGTGAAAAATTACCAAACAGTTGAAGATATTGATAGAATTACTATTGAAGATAGGTAGGAAGTTACATCTGGGCTTTCATTTGGTGCCGTGACCTTTGACCTTCAACACTCTTGAAAGGTCAAACAAATGTCAGTGAATGTCTTAAAACATGCCTGGTCCTATTTTTGTCGATTATTGTGGATTATTTGGGGGGGGGGGGTTGGTGCTTGGCTGTATAGCTCAGTTGGTAAGGCACCTGGCTGGTGTATAGGGGCCCTGCGTTCAATTCCCGGGGGGAACATCTAGTGGGTTGTGTCAGGAAGGGCATCCGATGTAAAAACTCCTGCCAAATCAAATATGCATTCGCTGTCAAATAGGATTCGCTGTGGTGACCCCGGAAGGGACAAAACCCAAAGAAATCATCATTGTTGATTTTTGGTGGCTATTGAAAGACAAAATCGCATCTCCGCAGCTGTGGAAGTGAGACGGTTGGGTTTCCGCCGCCGCATTTGTGTCTGTTGCATCATTTCGCACGTGCTCAGTAACACACTACTGTCTGACATCTGCATGAGCCGCATCCACGTAACACCATCTCTGATACTATCACGGTCCGCCTGCTGGAGTAGTCACCACTGTTGGAATCAGATAAGATGAGCTTATATCTGTGTTATGGAAATGGTGACACGGCGTTTACACGGACAAAGACCCGACACTGACGTGCACGTACACACACACACATACACACACACTGCGTAAACAGTTGTAATGCCGACGTGTCCTTTAACCTCAGAGCTGCTCCTGTTAAGTGCTGTAAAACGGTGGTTAAAGTGACGTCATGGTTAAAGTGACGTCGTGTTTGAAATGACAGCATGTTGGCTGTGGTTCAGTTAGTAGAAAGTGTTGTCCAATGGCCGAAGGGTCGGTGGTTCGAATCCTGGCTCCAACTGTCCACATTTCTAAGTGTCAAGCAAGCCAGTGGAGCCTGGCAGCATGTATGTATGTAATGTATACATGCACTCATCTTGTCTTGGCTTGACTTTTGTAACAGCCTTCAGTTAGTCCAAAATGCTGCTGCCTGTCTTTTAACCGACACACGGAAACGATTCTTTTCCCCGTTCTTTTTAGAATTGATTTTAAGATTTTATTGTTTGTTTTTATGTCATTCCACAGGCTGGCAAATTCTTATCTCATCTTCTCTGAGGTCAGCTGATCAGTTTCTCCTCTTGATTCCGAGGTCTAGACTGAAGTTGAGTGGTCACCGGGTCTTTTCCCTTATTACTCCCAAACTCTGGAACATCCTGCCTCTCCACATCAAGAGCTCACCTTCCGTAGACACTTTAAAAACCCGTTCAAAAATCCATTTCTCTTTGGCTTTTAAACCTGACTTAGTTTGGACATTTTTTGTATTCCTATTTGTTTTAAATTGATTTGAATTGATTTTAAGTTTTTTATTTTATTTTATTTGATCTTAAATTGTATCTTGAGTCTTTACAAGACTTGGCTCAATGTCTGTTGTTTTTAAATGTGCTTTACAAATAAAATTGACTTGACTTGACAAACGTAATGAACTGCAGAGAAATGGAAGGAAGTACATGTATTTACAGCGACGGGACGGATATTTTATCCGGCCACTAGAGGGAGTATTGAGTCACGGTCAGTACTCCCTCTAGTGGAGTATTGAGTTGTGTGGGGTGTTTGATTTTGAGGCTTTTGAAAACATAAAGTAATTATCAGATGTTATTATCTTTGCTTAGCTGCTCCATGCTTCAGACTAAAGTGTGACAAACCCTGACCTTGTTTAGATGTTGTATATTTGTTATATCATATTTTCCAGATTATAATTTGCACCCGAATATAAAGTGTCACCAGCCAAAAATACACAATAAAGAATTTGAAAAAAACATATATAAGTCGCTGAGGACTATAAGTGGAATTTTGGGGGGAAATTTATTTTACATATTCCAAGACCAGGAACAAACATTTCATCTTGAAAGGCAAGTTATGATAATAACTAACAATAACTAACTAACTAACAATAGAATAGACAACAACAGGCTGAATAGGTGTATGATAACAATACACACTATCCCAGCTGGATAGCTCAGTTGGTAAGGCACCGGGCTGGTGCATAGAGGACCCAAGTTCGATTCCCAGGATGAGTGTCCAGTGGGGTGTGTCAGGAAGGGCATCCGACGTAAAAACTCTGCCAAATCAAATATACGAATTGGATTCGCTGTGGCGGCCCCCGGAAGGGAAAAAGCCAAAAGAAATCATCATCATCATCATCATTCAGCTTCATGAAGACCAACTGAATACATATCTAGTATATGAATATACCAGATAGAACATGCTAACAAGTTTACCAAACTCTGCAAATCACTAAATCAATTGAATTCTTTATCCTCGGTGTCTCTTCTAAACAACTCCTCTAACTCCGGAGGTAGACGAAGCGCGTGGATGTGTTCGTCTCCATGGCAACTACCTGGGCGTGAAGACGTAACTGCACCGTTGACGAGTCTCTCCTCGTTGTTCAAGCACCCATTTGTGAACTGGTTCTGTCTGTGTCCATCTAGCTTTTAACCATAGAGCCATTAGCTTTTTTGTTTTCTTCATTGCAATAGGAGTAACCTCTGCTTTCCTCCAGTCACTCACAAATTCTCAGTCCAAACTTTCTTTCTGCTGTTTGATTACCATTTTCGGTTGCATTTCTCACTACTTTCACCTCGTAATCTGCAGTATATTATTTTCTTCTTGGGGACATTTTTGTTCAGTCTATCTCAGATGTCTTTAGAAGTTACCGTTAATGTTGATATTTTATATTTCAGTGTTACAGGAGTAGCACATACTGGTACATAAGCCTAGAGTGCCCTTGCGTGATTGTCAGTGTAATATAACAAGCATGTGAAATTAGATATTTTAATAATTTGGTGTATTAAATTCACATGGTCACTGTCGGCCATAACCACACAAAAAAAAAAAAAACATAGAAATGTACAGTATATTCCACTCATGAACACACGACTCTTCCCTCCAACTCCACACCTGCGCGCACACACACACAAACACACACACATACACACACACACACACACACAGACAGACGGAGCCCGTACAACTCCACGGTGCGTTCAATTACACCCTGTAATTCCCAACTTCACAACTCCGGCCAACAGCACACACTCATTACAACACAATAACTTCAAAGAGAACATAACACTGTACAGTCCATTACAATATAGTACGTATATACAGTAGTACACTAATAGTACTCATGTACGCTACCATCCACCTAATCTAGGTTTATCAATTTCGTATACAAATGTATTTCACCTTAACATAAATCATTTTATTATTTTATTGTTGATTCCATTATTATAGTAGTGTACGTATATTTTTAATACTGTAAATCTTCTTCCTCTGTTACACTATTGAATATGTAAAGCTGATTGGCCGAGAGTCGCTTTACCCAGCATCCCTCTGTGCTAACGGTAACTCTCGCTACGTATTCTCTACGTATTCATCTTCGCCTTCATCGTACTGCACAGGTCTTTTCATCATCATCTTCATCAAGATCATCTGTCTCATTGTCAGAGTGAATAGAACATATAATTACATGTGCACGTATCACATGAGAGAGAGAGAGGGGGCGGGGGTGAGAGAGAGTGCGAGTGAGAGAATGTGAAATTAAATTACAAAACATTTAAAAACACATTACATACACAGTATTTACACGTTATTTACATCTACGTACCATTACACGTATGTGTGCACTAGGGCATTAACGACGGCAGTTTTTTTCAAGTCGACTTATCCGTCAATAAAGTCGAAGTCGAGTCGACAGGTCGTGATGACGTCATCACATTGTCAGCGGAGGAACAACACGGACACACGTCTGTCCAGCAATGAGCAACTTGTATTAAAGTTCACTGCAACGTAACAATGTACACTTACAAGACACAAGCATCAGCATTTAACCAACAAAACAAAGGCTAACACCTAGAGTTTATTTGAAATTTAACTGCACAACATAAAGTGCACACACGCCCACACAGGCAGCGTGATCCGCCGCCGACACACACACACACACACACACAGAATGCACGTGCACACACACACACACACACACACACACACACAGGCAGCCCGCTGCCGACGTACACACACACACACACAGTGCATGTGCACACACATGCAGAGTGATCCGCTGCCGACACACACACACACACACACACAGAGTGCACATGCACACACACACAAACAGTGTTATCCGCCGCCGACGCACACACAGTGTCTGCTTAAGCGAATCAGAGGCAGAGTCCGCACTCAATACACAACCACATCCAGAGGGAGGGAGAGAAAGAATAACATGCGACTTGTCGACTCCTCCAAATTTAAGTCGACCTGTGAGTCAACGTGTCGATTAGTCGACGTTTCTGTTAATGCATGTATGTATACACGCGCATGCATACACTCGTGTACATCCGTCGGGGGTTGGGGTTTTGTCTTTCGCAGAGTGGTTCTGGTCCCCATTAACCCCAAAAAACGAGGGATCACCGTATATATAAGTCGCACCTGAGTGTAACTTGCACCACATCCAAACTATGAAAAAAAATGCGATTCATAGCCTGGAAAACAGGGTATTCTACTTCCATTACACTTCAGGTGCACATGCAGGTGAACGTGGCTGAAACTGAAACCTCTGGACTGCAGAGCTTCAGTCTTCACTCAGCTCCCTTTGTGGTGTGTGTTTGTATAGTGTTATCTCGTCTTGGCTGAGATCCAAGCCACACTCAATAACACTAACAATGCTGGTCACAATCGACCAATAAAAGAACAGCTGATGCATTTTTAACCTTTGGGTACATCCCCTGGAACTGATGGAATGGATAATCAAAGCTATGCAAATAAACCTAACAGTGAATACAGATTTATTTTTTTATTTTTTTATCTCTCCCTCCCAGGGCTCTGGAGCTCATTCTGCTCGGGGTTAAACCTACACACGTGATGAAGACATGTAGACATTGGCATTTCTTAGATTTATTCGGGTCTTTGCAGATAATTGGTGCAGATTTAAGCGGCGTGCTTCACAGAAAACCACTTGTTTTTGGTCTGTTTAATAACATGCTGATCGTATCATCTGTTCACCGAGGCTGGAAATATTTATAGGCTTCGATAATAATCAAAATATATGAACTTGCAACAGGAAATCCACAGATGTATTAATAGAAGCCTGGAAGTCAGAGTTGAGGGTCAAGAAATTTTCCATGCGCTGGTATAAGACAGAGTTATCCCATTAAACAATCTGATATTTGATATTTAAATGGAGTAAGTATGTAAAATACATAAAAGTAAACTTATATGATTTAGAACCACATGATTTCCCTTTTTTAAAGATAATTTTCTTGCTCAATTGACCTGTATTGTCTGCGCCAAACATTTTTCGAATAGGAAGAAGAGGAGGGAGACAAATAAACAAATAAAAATATGTTAACTTGAAATCACAGTCATAACTCTTTGATTGGGGTATTTATGTCGATACTTGTGGAAGATGCAGGTACATATCTGAGGGTTCTAATCCACGAAATGTCCTTTTTTTTCCCCTGGGAATCATGTCATTTTACATACATTAAAATTTTAAACATTATGGTAAATCTTTGTGCAAAAAACTAAATGAAAACTGGAGCAGATGATGAAACAAACCGCTTCCATGACTTGGATTTGGGCACTTTTTAATGGTTAAGAAAAAAATAATAATTCAAATACTTAAAACTAAGACATAAATAAAGTTAATGATATTGAGTGAACATTCCAAATGCAAAATATCAAAAGCTGGGATTGAGTCACGTGTCTTTCCGAGTGTGTTGATAGTGAGTCAACACGTGACTGAAATTATTCACTGAACACACACCCGCGCGCTGGTGTTTTCCATCTTTTGAAGGTAATCAAAGCTTAAATGGCTTTTTTAAGGCCTCGTTTTACAAATCAGTTACAGATTGTTGTACGCCTTGACGCATCTCCACACTCGCAAATCTGAACACACACCCACACACCTGCTGATCACACACACACGCACACACACGGGTCCAAGTACACTTTCACAAGCATCCACACACACACACACACACACACACACATGCACACACACTTGTATCATATTACAGTCATGCCCCCAAAACCTGAGCCAAAAAACACTGTTTGGATTAAGTGCAGACTCTTAAAGCCTGTCAGTTGGTGTTTCTTCTCCTTCAAATACCAGACAGCAAACTTGTACAGCGTCCACACACACACACACACACACACACACACACACACACACACACACACACACACACACACACTCAGTTTTTGGATTTATACGTTTGGCTTGTGTTGGTAGCACTATGTGTACCCTCAAGTGGAAAAAGCCATAAACTGCGGCTCACGGGGAGGTCAGGCTTTTTCCGCTTCTTCTTGTTCCAACGTTAACTTCCACACACAAACACGCGCGGCGTTTTTCGCAGTTTTTCTCTTTAACAACATTTTTCCCTTTGATTCGATTCAGGGTCAGGCCCCCCCGTTGCTATTAAGACCCCATAAAGCAGTAAGCGGGTGCCAGTTTGGCACGCGATATCCCCCTGAAACCCAACACATGAACGCTGGCGCTTCAGATGCAGGGGATGCGCACTTGTGAATCGCCTGATTATGCAAAACCAGGCTGTTTACCTTGGATTACAATCAATATGGAGGTGCCCTGCGAGATTTGTATTAAAGCGGGCGGCAGCAGGCGGCTCTGCCCTGTGAAGTGGGCAACGGCTGCGTGGAACAGCGAGCAGGACTGTGAGTGCCAGATAAAAGATGAATTATAGATATCCAGCCCCGGGGGCTGAACGTGGAGGTGGGTGGGGAGGGTTTTTCTTTTTTTTTTGGAGGGGGGTTGGGGCTGGGGGGTTGTGGAGCGCATGTCTTCAGTAATGACTCTCAGCGGTTGTGCTGGGAAAAGGTGAAAAGGTTGGCATATGTGGAGAAGCCAGATAAATTACCGGATGCATTTTGGAGGGAAGAGGCAGAGATGCGGGCACGGCTCTCGCTTATCACGCCGGGAATTATGGGAAAATGGTTCAAGAGGCTGTTAAAGATGTGTCAGGGACAAGGATTTTCTCCGGTAGAACAGAATTACAATTTGAAGCTGCTCAACTTCAAACACAAACCCAATACCGCGGAGAGTGACGGGTATGTAATTTCAACACTGTGTTAGATGTGCAGGATCCGGCTCTGATGCGGCGATGCTGCAAAAGTTGTCGGGTGTATACCTGCGTTTAGAATGACACGACTTTCAGCGAGTTGTGCACGGGGTGAGGATTCCCAGCTGAGCGTCAGGAAAACCTCATCAAGTCTTTAATCTATTGACGCTTCAAGACCAGACCAAAAGAACAAAAATGCAACCGGTAATGATTTTATTGCAGATGCAAGTATTTTATTTTATGCAACAGAGTTTTATTTTACACATACTTCTAATAGGAAATGAAGGGTGTATTATATATATAGTGATACACACATACAGGCCAAAAACTTGGACACACCTTCTCATTCAATGCGTTTTCTTTATTTTCATGACTATTTCCATTGTAGATTCTCACTGAAGGCATC
>JAPTHA010000009.1:18169013-18182155 GCA_029814585.1 Gymnapogon annona
TATATATATAAATTAAGCTAAAATGGTTCCACATTGCAGCTAAATGTGGAATCTCTCATCCAGCAACAAGGCCAGAGGCTGTTTTTTTCTGTTCCCAGAGAAATAACAAACATTTTTAAAAAGCCTCGGAAGCATTTGAAGAAGACAATGAGCCCGTTTGAGAGGAGTTGTGCCTCGTCTCTAGAGCAGGCGGGGGAAGTGGCGAAACGCTGCAGTCGAACTGGCCGCCGTCCAAGAGAGTAGGAGGGCACATCAGCGTTTATTACTCCATTCTCATGAAACATTATCTATTAAACCAATCTAAAATTTCGCACTGAATCATTGAGGGCTGAGTGAAATTGGCGCGGAGGAGAGATTAAAAATGCTGCGTGGCACATTTACACGTCTACTGCTCCATGTTTTCACAGTGAAACCACATCAGGTTCACCTCAGGCTCACTGAAGGACCTGTAAGGGTTAATCAATAAACAAAATATCCCCCCGTGGCCTGGAGTACTTGCCTACACAGGGAAAGAAGAGATAGAAATATTTGGTCCTGCTTCCTTACATCATGTTTTATTTCACTGCTGATGAGAACAACTGTTAAACATCAGGCCTCAGGTCACAACCAACAGATTACATGTTGGTTGTGACCAAGTTCTGGTGACTTCCATCACATGTAAAATAAATGCATTAAACAATTGTACATTATTCTGGCTCTAATTGACCCTTTATTAAGCCCTTCCCCAAAACAACCACAGTCCAATCGTATATTAGGAATAGCAGTGACTGGAGCTCATTAACGTAAACATTTACATATGTGGACACTTAGTGTGTTGCTAATGATGATGTCTGGTATTTATCAGCTAGAAACATTACACCACTGTTTTTACTTGTTAAGTAAAACTTTTATAGACTATACTTAAAATTCTACATGAGGACACACTGACGTTACACACGGTCATTAATTTCTATTTTTTTTTGTGGCAGTTTTCTTTTTTCAAAGCAAGAATCACAGGTTAGTGATCACCTTACTTATTAGAAACAGAGTGAAGGACAATTTATAACTGGCTAAAAACACGATGTGTTTATTTTAGTTTTAGTTTATGACTGTAAAACACACCTGAATAAAAGCCACACCAGCTAAAATGAGGGGAAAATCCAGATTTGTGCATATACAAGCCGCACTGGACTAAAAGCTGCAGGTGTTTTCATGTTTAATTACCATACATAAGCATTCATGCATGAAGGGGATTGTCAGCAATGTTCCCTCTAAGCTGCGCACGTAAAACTGCCGTGATTCTCCTCTGCCCCATCAAACCAGCAGCTAATGAAGTACATGCGTGCGATTTGTCTCGTGATTATGGTAAATGAGCCGAAACAGAAGCATAATAAGATGATTAAAACTGTTCAGGATCAGATTTTGTTGCGTGATTGAACCAATCCAGATTTTTCAAAGTTTATGGAACAGTACGGCTAACATAAACACAATATGAAGATACTTCTGGTTTTGACTTCAAAATAAAAGCACTTCCCAAAATAATTTAAAGCGTTGTCTGTTAATTTTTCCAGTAAAAGGAGATGGCTGTTTGGGGAAGCTTCCATTTTTATTAACATTTCAACAAACAAGTTACATATTTGCATACCTTATTCAAGTGTTACCATTTAGTGCAATGGTACGAAACATGTACTGTGCTGTGTAAACTGTACTGTATAACATAGCGTTTCAGACACACAAACGTTCACATGTTTACCAGCATTCAAACGTGTACATTGCAGAAATAATAAACGGTGCGTTCCCACCGCATGTCCCGACTCCCGACAATTAGACTTTAACTTAAAAGCTGCATCATATGGATTTCTTTGTTTGTCTCCCATAATGAGGGTTTGTGCATGAAAGCTTCCTTTGTGCAAACTGTCTCGCTCCTGTAATATCCGTCTTGCTGTTGCTCTGTCTGGTGTCCACGCTAATTCACTGTCTCTTTTCGCGCCTCCAGCATATCCTGCCAGAGCCCGAGCTGCCTCTTAAAGGAGAAGAGAAATCTTATTCATATCATGAAAAATCCACAGATTAGCTACATGGCTGTATAGGCCACCGGGTTCAAAGCATGTGAAAAAAGTAGCAGCTTGTAGTCCAGAAATTACGGTAAATGATCAAACAGATGGAGATTGGATGAAATATGTAGCATTAACTATCCTGTTAACAGGATTTACATTATATTCTAATAATAATAATGATAATAATACATCACTATACAAGGTAGTTTTTTTCAAACATCGCTATGTTTTGTCTCCTCTTCAAAATCATCCTAGAAACGTTTTCATTCTGAGGGTTCACTGTATGCCATTGTTGTGTTTCAAACAGTTGAATCTATAAATTTTAAAGCAAAAATGTAAGGGTCCTTTTCTAATGCCTCAGAAAATCTCCCTAGCCAGCTGAGGATTTTATTTAAGTGTTAGTCTTCTTGAAAAGTCTCCATAAAATCAACTGTTGCTCATATATTCAAGAGAGGGAGCCTCGTAGCACCTTGTTTTACAAAAGTTATTATTTGTAGTATTATGATGATATAACACCAAGTCAAGATCATCTTGATACCTTTATGATTTGTTTGGATTGGCTGGATACAGTGCTTTTTTTTGTTTTGGTCTCTTTTATTCCCAGTATTATTATAGTATTGTGTGGACCAGCCCCTTTATTATTATCCTCAGCAAAACAAACATGCATGGCAGGTTATGTGCACAGATTGTTAATGGCCGTGAGTCAGCAGACAAGTGTCCAATAATTAACTTAAGTCATTAAGTTTCCGTCTTCCATAAAGGCTTCATGGATGAATCGACTGCACTCACACATAAAGCCACAATTTAGGTACTGTAAATGTGTCTTCAGGGCGTGATAGCAGGCTCCACGGTCTCTTCTGTCTCCGTCTGTGACTCGTTTTTCATCTAAACAGAAGCAGAGTCTAACTCTTAAGCACAAAGCAAAGGCGCATAAGTCGACCTGACAACTCACCTGAGGTTCATTTGTTCAGTCAGGTGTGCTGACGGAGCAGGAATCGACAGGAGTGACCAGGATATCACCTGGAACAAATCCACTCCTGCACCCAAACGTGTAAATCGTCAGATTCAAAGATCACACGGGTGATTTTTTTTTCTACATTTAAACATTAACATTAACAGTCTGTTTTGCTTGTTTAGCTTTTGTAGTGCTCCAAAGCTTGCAAATTTAAATGTCAGGTGATAAAGCCACCTGAAAATTCACTGCTCTGCTGAACAAAAGACATATTGGCATTTCCATTCTCACCTCGGCGCCATCAGTAGCATTACACATCACACCTCCATTTGTACACAGTGTAGACTCTAGAAAATTGATGTAAACCTGGCTTAAAAGTAACGAAAATGACTGAGTGCTTTTTCTTCAGACATTTATTTGATGGTGCGGTAAAGTATATAAACTGTACATAATATGGCAGATGTTGGGGTAATTTCACAAATTACCTGAAACATTTTCTGATTTCATCTACTATTTCCAGTAGTCATGCTGTGTCAGAACACCGTTCTCCCAAAACCACTAACACATTAACATTTGCATATCCGCAGACTGAGTCACTCATGGAATAAAATAGTGTATAAAGCTCATTGTTCACACATAGTATCATCAAGTTTTTTTTTCTTCAAAAGTAAAGATCTTTGCCAATTATTTTGACAGCCACTCAAAATAACTGTATCTTATAATCTTTATGTTCTTCGTCAGCTGATAGTTTACATTAAAACCACCAGTCATCTCTGTTTTTTCCGTACAGTTTGTGTGTCAGTGGATGAACTAAAAAGTAACTTAGCAAAGATAATAGCATCTCATAATAACTTTATATCTTGTCCAGGGTCCCCCCCCCACCTTTACCCTTGAGTAGCTGGGATAGGCTCCAGTGACCCCCGCGACACTGCAAAGGATAAAGAGGGTTTGAAGATGAATGAATGAATAACTTTATACTTTCACAACCCGCCGAATCACATTCAGTCATTTAGAAGAAATGCTCTCAGCACTTTGTCATTTTCACAGACTCTAAAAATAGCTTCTTAGCTGTTTTCAATTCACCTGGTCACTTTCTGATTACATATGTTCAGGTCTATTTATTAATACTTTGAAGTAGGATTACACCCCATGGCTCCTTTAAATGTGTTGCAATGATGTTATGTCCTTACAGGGACTTTTAGAAAATGATAACGAACAGTAAAAAGAAGTTAATCATCTGTTACTAAGTTTCCAAAAACCTCTTCGTATCGCTCATATTGAGCGCTGACTAAAATGTTCCATTCGCTCAAACATCATTTTCAGTGATCTCTAAAGGTGTTAAATGTGAACGCAGCTGCGGTCCGTGTTAATCAGCTAATGAACCAATTATGAGATATGGTTATGAGATAAGAGGCGAGCGTACAGTCTGCAAGACGTGTGCAGAGTGAGTTGCTGTTCTGCTCCTGTTATAACACAGTTTTCATGCTTCCTCTGGTTGCATCATGTTACATTACCGTCTCTGGATTTCAGTCTGTTTGTGTTGTCTGCCATCTCCCTGTCTCGTGGTGTTCTCATTGGATGCTTTTCTATTCTCAGACCCACTCACTCATTTTGAACTGTCAGAGTCAGAAATTTCAGGTGCCGTACAAAATAATTGGGGTTACTTTCTCTGTTTTTTTTTCCTCTTCAGTTTCTATCACTTTCATGGTACGAGTGTAATTATACCACGTGCCTCTTCAGAATCAGAATCCTTTAATTGTCACTGTAAACATTGTCAACAACATTCATTGTGAAAGTCAGTTTGTCAACTCCACGACAGCCGGTATAAAACAAAACAATATTTAAAAAAAAATGCAATAGTATAAAACTACAGTGAAAAACATTATAGTGCAAAAGGTCAGTTAAATACATTGTAGTGCAAAAGGTGTACTGCAAAAAATACATTGTAGTGCAAAAGGTGCACTACAAAAAGGCAAAAGAAAGGTGCGGGGGGGGGGTGATTGGACATGTAACATGATTGCACATGTTTTTGTGTATGATGCTTGGTGTGTCTCGTGAAGAACAGTTGACTGGGATTTAACATTGGAACATATGCGATCATGACATTGTCACATGCCCTGTCAGCCTTTAAACAATATTATAATCGCCTCATTTAAGACATTAACTTCTTCTTTTTCATTTCGTTTGCATCAATGGCTGTATCTGTTTTGTGTTTGATGACTAAACTCATAAAGTGAATGCCAACAGATGCTCATTGAAATGCACTCGGTCCAATATTAGAAGTCAAGCATCATGAGATATGAGATCAGTGGCAATAAGTCCCCATTTAGCGCCATTATGTGGAGAAGGATCCAGATGTAGCCTTGCAAACTGACTGTACAAGACACCCCCAACCCCAACTATAAACACAAAACCTCATCATTTCCTGCTAACTATGTTATTAAACCATGCATTTTAACTTTAAAAGAATAGCAGTTAGACCTTAAGCAGTTGGAAAAAGTGACAGGAATATATGACAATTCTGTTTTCAGCTTTTATACATGGGAAGGCAAATGTTTCTAGTCAGAGCGATTATGTCATAGTTAATTATCACAAGCATCATTCTGTGAGGAAAAAAATGTGTATATTTTTTTACTCATATTTTATCCTTGAGTCTATAGTCTACGTACTATTAAAACTCTTGACCAAAAACCAAATTCACAGCGTTATTGTCCATTATTACAAAAGCACAACTTACTTAGTTTGGAGAACATGATCAAATATTCACATCACTGTCTCATTTATAAAATAATTAATGGTTTATCATCACCTCCACTCAAACAGTTCATTAACACAAGAAACACGGAACACAGCAGAACCAGAGGAGCAGCGAGAGGCGACTGCATTGTTCCTTTGCGGAAAAGCTTCTTTGGTAAAAACACTTTCTCTGTCCAAGCTGCTCGTGAATGGGATGTCACTCCCACAATAATCAGAAACAGTCATACATATAATTCTTTTAAAGTACAGCAAAAAAAAAATGGCTTCTTGAAAATCAGAGCTGTACACTCTGAAGATGTAAATGCCTCTTGTTGCTCCATGGTTTGCCTGATGTGGTTTTAACTGATATGTCTGAACATGTTTGTGTGTGTATGAGAGCTGTGCTGTAATTTTGTGTGTGTGTGTGTGTGTGTGTGTGTGTGGGGCATTTTATTCAATTTGTGTTATATGTAATTTTTAGTTTTTATGCATATGTATATATTTTTTGTTGTTGTCGTTTGTATTGTGTGTACATTGTGTTTTTTTTATGGTAGGGACTACGGATGAAATATAGCCCTTGGGCTGATTCTGGCGTGTTTGTCATTTTGTCTATTAATTTACATTGTCCCATAAATAAAGAGTAAATAAAATAAAATAAGAGTCTTGAATTTGCTTCAGCATAAATATTCAACAAATACCTTAGAAAGGGTAAATTAATTCATGTGGCTCATATTGTATTCACAGAAAATGACCATCAAATGCCTCAGCTTAGTCTTACCTTAAGTATCTTAAGGATTTAAAAAGGTAAAAAATTTCAGATAAGAGCAGAAAAGTAATGAAATACAAGAACTACCATGTTGCTTATTACCTCGATTGCAATTTGTCACCAAATTTCCAACTGCATATTGATGTTGTCAGTATTCTTTGTCTTTTTTTGTTCATGTTTATTAGGGATACAATGGCACGGATTATCAACAGTTCGGTACATATTTCACTTCATAAGTCACACTTCACGGTACTGTGCAGTAATTTAATCTACAGAAATACTTATTTCTAAACAGTGAATGCTTTATTTTCAGAACATAGTTGCAAACAAAATAACACGCATGGCACAAAATAATGCTAGGTGAGCACTGGTCTCGTTTAGAGGAACGTACTGTATGTAGAATGTGACTTTTCATCTCCCGTTCATGCACAAAGTGAACCGTCACCGTTAGCTTTCAGTAGCTCTTGACGTCCAACTGTCAGCAGACAGAGCCATATGAGACACATCCATCTCTATTTCTGCACTAATTGCACGACGCATATTGGCAATTACTGTATTGACGAAGTGACTGCGGGATAAGATAGAGTAACGTGGCTCAGTGGTCTTCATCCATTGACGGAATCCGCAGTCAGACACAATGGGGCATCGCTGCATATCTTTGGGGATGAAGACACCCATTGCTTTTGTAATTCATTTATATTTCTCTGAGTTGTTGAAAGCAGCAGCGATAGTTGGCTAAGTTCTCTGTTGACTAGAAAGTATCCAAACAGTCAGCGTTGTCGGATGATGGTGACATAAATGTGTCATCATGTAGCCGATAGTGGCCGAACGATGCTTACATACATCGACATACATCGACAGCGTATGTTCAGGGCTAAATCCAAAGTGTGACCACACAACAGACTTAAACGTTGCTGGAGCATCTTCAATTCCCACTAGACGTCTACAGCTCGCTATATGTCGAGCGACAATGTGGAAATGGGTAGGGCTCTGCGTCCGGCTTCAACCAATGACGGTAGAATTGACCCTTTGTTAAGTCCTGCCCTACAACCACTGACCCATTATATGTTAGGAACAGTAATTAAGAGGAGTACTTGGGAAACATTCCCCTCTGGAGCAAAATGTGGAAGCGCTGCGTTATAATATACAGTAAATGGAAATTATCTGGAGACGTCACATGCTCCTACCAAACCATGATGGTCATAATGAACTGTATGATGGTATGATGTGTACTGTTGCAGCCCTGATGTTAATGTAGCAATTATGATGGAAATGGAATTTTATTAGTTGGCAGAGACCAAAATGGAGGGAACAGAAGACTCAACAAATAGTCATGGGGTGATTTGATGAGATTTATATTGTTTTTCTAATTTGTACTGTTTCCATTTCAGATTGAATCTCATTTTGGGATAAATTCCATATATTTCAGGTCATCTGTGTTTATATAGTCAGACGTTTACACACAGTTTACATGTACGCCCTAACGAGGTGGTGTCTTTGCTCCTCGTAGGCCAGTATCTGTCCTAAATCTTTGGGGTTTTCCACTGAAACCAAAGACGTACCTGAAGTTCATCCGTGTTTCATGTGGTGATACTTAAGCTTTGCATTTAAGGCGGGAAATGACAGTCGAGCAACTGAAAAACCAGACACCACCGGTCTTAAAAGAGAGTTCACTCTGCAGAGTAACAACAACAACATGCTGGATCATGAAAAAAAAAAAAAAATCCCCCGTGAAGGTACCTTCAGCCCTCGAGCTCCTGCAAAGACTGTCTGGTTTCACATCCTCCACTCTGAACCTAATCATTTCAATTTAGGAACCGTAGGAAAGGCTTCGCTGTGGACGCGGACTTCCCCTGCACAAGCACTTTATATGTTACGGGAGGGTGATATCACAGTCCAAAGTCTGTCACGATTATGTCGGTGCAGTAGAATAAGCTTTGCTGTGTACGTAATGGAAATGTCTCTGTTTGTCTGTGTGGGATTAACCGTATATGCAGTGCGAGACACAGGTGGAGTGGTCCGGTTTTAACTGATTTCCAAACGTTAGAATCCCTTTTGTGAGCTGGATGTGCTCATTGGGGTCCAGGCTCAGTCTGAGAAATTGGATTTAACATCCTCCGAGGAACTTCCCACTCAGGCTCTTCTTCCTCTATGCAGCTGTAGCTCTCAGTTCCTGCGCAGAAAGTGATTACAGCAGGGTCAGAAGTTTAATACATGAGCGTTAACCACTGCAGATTCTCCGCACGCCTCTAAAACAATGATGCATGGGGCTTTAATCGTCCCTAACCGGAGGTTTCTTTTTGCAACAAACTGTTGCACTTGCCTAATGTGCAGCTTTTATTTCCGCCGTCAACTCTCTTGCGGCGTCGTGACCCGTTTTTGGACGTGCCGTTTGGTTGATCTGCAGTCGTCATCCATCATTATCTTACAGGCAGACGTTTTCAGAGCTCAATCTCACCACACGGGCAGTAAACGTCCTTGAAATCTGACACTCTTTATTTTGCCCCGAAGAGCGAGCCTCGCAAAAGATTTTCCATTTTTAGCCCCGCTACTGTACACGACTCTAAAAACAGTAGTGTCGTCAGCGGCACGTCCAACGTATTTGCATTCAGGCGATAAAAGAGGAGTTCCCAGACAGAACAGTGGGTAATTGAAGCTCTGCGTACTGTACTCTTGTGTCTCACTGACATATTTATTTTGCGGTGTGGATTTATTGCGGAGGCCTTGAAGTCATACAGAATTATAACCACTGCTTTAGGCGGGCGTCGCAAATGGAACGTGTCTGTTCAGAGGGGGAGGGATGACAAATGGACGCCAGGTCGATCAAACTTAACATGCATTTTTAAGTTTTTTTTGCTGTTGTTGTTTCAATAGATAATGGTTGTATATGGTGGCTAATAAATGATATAAAGGTTTAAATTCAGGCAGGTTTATGCTGATACTAATCTGGATTCCACATCAGGGTCTGGTGGTGCTGCTTTAACACTTTCATTCCTATAAGAGAAAACCTTTTAACGGCTGTCCACTGTTATCACCTCTATGAATGAGACTTAAAGTCACAGTTCCAAAGAAATCCTAATGTAGATTATCGGAATTCATGCACGAAAGGGTTAAAAACCCTCGGCCAGTGTGGAGTGAAGATGAGGTTATATCTGCTTCAGAGGAGGGTGAAGATGAAAGTGTCGGTGTGAATGTGATTCAAGCTCTGTAGCACCTTCTGGAAAAAAAAAAAAAAAGTGTGGACCTTAAAGGAGACCGTGTTGAAAAATAAGCCCTACATGGAGATAAACGGCAGCGGATAAGAGTTATTTATTTATGTACTGGAATGAATAATGGGTTCAGATATAAAACCAAATGTCCGGCTTCATGCACCTGCAGTGGTGCAATCCATGAGTTTATTTTAATTTTATTTTTGACTCTGGCATCAATGTGTTTTTTTTTTGTTTTTTTTTAAACCACATAAATGGTTTAATTTTTATTCCGAGGAATAGGAATTGGCTACATTTATTAAAGTTTTTAGTGTTGGGAAAATCTTCAAGATCATGAATCATTAACATGCAATTGCTTTGTATTTCATATTGTTTAATGTAGTTTCTGTATGTTTTATTCGTCTTTTTATATTTATTTATTTTTTACTTCAGTTAATTTGAGTCTTACTTTTAAACCTTCTTGAAGATTATGCAGTTTGGCAAATATATACAGTAAGTAATTGAATGAATCGTGTGTATAACCATCCTATGCAGACATTCAGGTCAGAGTCGACAATTCTGCGACAGAAACAACCTTTCTGTGGATTTTCAGACTCCACCAACCTTTGCTTGTGTTTAAAAATATCTATAGTAGTTCTGAACAGAAGTGTGAATGTGTGTGACTAACATTCTGAACTGTCAGTCTTGTCTTATACTGTATATTTTTTGGATATTCAGACGATAGAGTAGGGTTCTGGTTCTGACGGTGCAGTCTACAGTAGAAGCTTTGAGTGGTTTGCACAGGGTCTGAACAGTGAACTTTCAGTTTGTTTGCCATAGAGTGAGTAGACGCACCGAGATCCACGTCTACAACACCTCGGTGCTCTCCATCCTGCTATACGGCTCAGGGACGTGGCCGCTAAACAACACCCTCGCTGTCCGCATCGACGGCTTCAACAGCCGGTCGCTTCACCGCATAGAGGTTATCCATTGGACGCAACACGTCACAAATGAGGAGCTGCGCAGACAAACACAGCAGCCCCCCTCATCACGCCTAATTGCAATGCGGCGTGTCCGCTGCTATGGCCACATCTTTCGGCTTCCACCAGGGCACTCGACCAGAGCGCTGCTGGACTTTGACCCTGCAACGCATGGATGGAGGAGACCCCACGGCGCCCCCAGGACCCGCTGGCTAAACGTCGTCTATCCAGTGCAGGGGTCACTCTCGCCGACGCCCAACGCTTGGCTATGGGCTGTCCAAAATGGAGGCAGTTGGTTTCTCAAGTTTACTCTACGCGCGATCAAGTGCATGAGGATTGATGATGATGATGCTTTTGAGTCGATGTGCTTTTATGGCACGAGAAACAAAACCTACACCAATGCAACAAGATGAACCAAAAACTATGGACGACGCAACTCGTAACAGCTGCAGGAGATGAGTTAAGTCATGGCAGACCTGCTGACGATGTTTGGATTGTCAACTTTGTCTAAACAGTGAAGAAGTTGCTCCAGCCCTGCTTCTTCTTGTAATGTTTTTTTTTGTTTTTGTTTTTGGTGTTCATTATAGGTTTGCAAACCAGATAAGAGGTGCACCACCACCAAGTGGACCAATCACCCCAGTCCACATACTGTATCTAATGTTAGGTCACAGGTTTCTACACACCTTATAAATCACATAAAACATTTCCAAACTGCCCTTAAGTGGTATTTCTCCAGCAAAGCATTTGTGTTCAACTGAGTAAACAGTATATCCGACAAATAATTCTCAGTCAGAAGCTCTCATGACCTTATTTCCTCAGTGGAAGCAGAACAACCACAACCTCTAGGGGTTTGTGGCACAAACCCCAAGAGGTTAAAGTGGCCCAACCAGACTCAACAAGATCACTATAAACAACCTTAATCCACTCTGCAGCCTAACAACATTAGCGCTAGGACTGGGAATGTTTACACACGACTCTTCCATGTTTATTTGATTAGATAATTCTCAGAAAGCCAGTCGGCCTGCCAAATTAAGAGCGTCAACAGTTTAAGATTGTTTGGCAAACTCTCCTCATGTCACTTGAACCGAACCATTACACACAAAGTCGAAGCTCCACAGAGTCCACCGAGGACTGAAGCCATCAGATGTGAAGTAATGCAATAACGTAGGTAGTTCAGCCAAGGCCAGACTTCACACAACATGTGCCACGTTTATCCCAGTTTGACTCGTGGTTAAACAGTACCAGCTGTTTGCTCTCATGGTCTAACACTTCTCAAACCGGGGTCTAATGGGACGGCGGCGACACAAAGCCCTACCGCTCAATATTAACACTCCAACAGAGTTAAATCATTTGTAAAATACACTTCCATGAATTTTTCAATTGAGTTGTATTATGGTAGTTGGGAGTCATCCAGGCAAAATACCTAACGCGAAGAGGTTGGTTCGAGGGCATAGGGCAGAGGGTTGGGGTTATTCAGCTTAAATTCCATGTATGTGTTTTTTTTTTTCCGAGAAGCCTTTGTTTAAAGAGCCGAGCCTTCGTTATTTCAGTCCGACCTGATCAACAGTGATCCAGAACAAATCCGGAGTGAATTTGAATCTTCGTACGGAACGACACTTGCGATCCAGTCCAGTTCAGCAATAAAGTAATGACCTTGAATGAGGGTCTTTCTCGACTTAGCGTAGAGATGACATCAAACCTTGGAGCTAGTCCACGCAGAACCGGTGACAGCCTGAAAATTTGACTCTGAACGTGTGTGGAGATGTCTCACAGCTGGGAGCCATGTTAACGAGTATCACACGCATTCTGTCACTAATTCCATATCAGAGGACCAAGTCCGAACAATGTCAGATGATGATGATGATTTCATCCGTCTCATTGTACCGATTCCCGGTTTTGCATGTTTTTTGGACTGTAATTTAGCCGGCGTCAGTCTAATATGACGTTTGTTTTACGGCAGAGTTTTCCACATGGGAGACAACAGTGTGGCTTTAATTGTGTGTTTAATTGTGCAGATAATGACACATAATACCTGTAATTTTAAAGATGCTCTGTGGAAATTCCATCTATATTCAGAGGTAGTGTTTGGTGTTTTAAAGGTCGAACATTTTCTTTTGTGTCACCACTCTGCAGTAGTTGTGTGGATGGAATTTGAGGAGTTTCACAAACTAGACTGTCAGAGGACTTTGTCATATACTGGTGCTCAAGTACAGTATCTGACATCAGTGCGAGGCGTAATATGACCAGGTCATAGGTCATTTTAAATATTGTTATCATTGCATTTTGTTTTCTTTAGATATTTCAGGTAGTTTATATTTGTTCAGGTTATTCACATTTTATTGTAACGTAAATATTTTTGGAATTTAATCTCGGTATTTCTATTAGTTTTACTCTGTGGAAAATGTTCCATACCTTGGATTTAAACCAGTCCAGTTAAACCAAGAACAATGACCTGTGCAAATGAGGACCTACTCAGACTTCATA
>JAPTHA010000009.1:18311158-18324543 GCA_029814585.1 Gymnapogon annona
GAGTGGGGAAAGGATGAATAAAACAACCAACACATTATTGTAGCACAGTATTTAACATTACCACACTCTGGTCATTATATATTTAAACTGGCAGCAGTGGAACCGCCACCCACATAAACTGACTGACTGACAAACAGACGGTCGCGGGAAACAAACCGT
This sequence comes from Gymnapogon annona, assembly GCA_029814585.1. Taxonomy (NCBI): domain Eukaryota; kingdom Metazoa; phylum Chordata; class Actinopteri; order Kurtiformes; family Apogonidae; genus Gymnapogon; species Gymnapogon annona. The sequence goes on from JAPTHA010000009.1 coordinate 18,311,318, forward strand.
CAGCGAGACTCCAGTTCATCTTTTCTGCTGGTAAATCAATAAATGAAATAACACGTTGCCATAAAGAGTTGAACGATCGTTGATAATATAGGGGCTGCGATCACGCTGTTAGTGTTGCATTTGGGTTTTGAGCTGGTGTGTGTTTAGACTGGCAGGCTTCAGTGTTATGGCCTGGCATGGTTGAAAGACACCTAAGACCCCCCCCCAAGAGTGAAAAATCATGTAACACGAGGACACAATGGAAGGCAAAGCCATGTATACAGCCCAGGCGCTGCAGTTTTTACCCCTCGTCAGTTCACTGGGTTCCTACATTTTAAACGCCCCCATACATTCACACAGGGATCTGTAGATTTAACAAACATTTCATTCATACTGCGAGACAAAAAACATACTATTCATTCTTTGTGTATAAGTACAAAGTTTTTATTTCAGATGTGGCCTACGTTTGGAATTTGTAATGTTTTTGATGAGTTTTACAAAAGGTCAATGACAATGCAGCCGTTGATATCAGATTTAACCCATAAAGAAACAATCTGCTCTTTTCATTTTGATGTAAATGAAAGCTTTGTTTTATTGACAAATATGTAATTTGCCTAAACTGACGGATGTATTTAGCAGAGACTTGACTTCTAGGTCTTATTAGGTGGTTATTTTACAGCCATGTGTGCTTCTCTGACGCGGGATGAGAAACACACAATGTCGAATAAGATTCACACTCTTCTATAATGTTTCCTTCGGACACCGGCGGTCTGTCACACCCTAGATGAAAAGACCAATACGGAAATGTGCAGCTGAATCATGAAAAAGCGCATGTTAAGACCCAGATCTGAACAGGCACCGTGTCAGTTACAGATCTAACTGCACTACTGGGAACACACAACCATTTAGTCGTCCCTTGAAAGACAGGTTTATATTAAGACCGTAACACAGCACACAAGGGTTTTGGTGCTTAACAAAGCCACTGTAGTTTTTCGAGTTATTTCAGTCTGAACCAGTGGGATGTGAAATATTTCCTCAGAAGTCTGAAGCTGCTCCTGCTGTGACAGATATTGTGTTTGAGGGTTTTTCACTTCTACGCTGCGTTACGTAGCCAAGAAAAAGACCCCAAAGTAGGACGGCGTCAGTTTCTAAGGTTGGATCTGCTTGAATGATGTGTATGGTGAAACACTTATAGCAAATTTATGCGTCGTGTTCAGTGATAAACTGAAAACGTTGGTGTTGATTCCAACACTTCACGGCGCATTGATTAATGATAGGGAAAAAAATAGATAAACTAATCAAGACTTAGGTTTTAACACTTAAAGGAGCCGAAATTTGATTAAAAAATGCTTGAATTTCCTTCTTCCTTCTGTACCGCTCTCCTCTCAGTCTAAACTTAAATACTAATATAATACAGATGAACCTGGCCATGGTTTAGGCTGTATATTGAAAAGTGAAGCCACTTAAGGGCAAAGTAGAAGGTATAATCTGATCAATGACTCAAATTTCCCTGAGTCGGACTGAGAAAGGAACATCTTATCTTATCTTATGATTGGTTATAACAGCTGTCAGTCATATTCACTGATGTCCTTATGAAAATGAAAATATGAAAGTAAGAAAATAAATCTGTGTAAATTTTAAGTTGTTACATCAGAGTAACATTTGTAACTGTAACTTCACTATTAAATCACGTTGGGACGGTGTGTTTCCAACGGTGGATCGGGCAGATCCACTTCAACGATGTCTATGGTGAAACAGTTATGGCAAAGAAAGCTGAATATGCATGAAGTGAACTCTTGTAATTTCCCCCCACTTGTCGCTGGTGAGCCAAGTTGTGGTTATATCCCAGTTCTCTGAGTATTAGTACATTTTAATGAGGGACAAGGAATACTGGGCTGTAATTTATTGCAGACATGAAAAAACAACAACAAATGAGCAATAGGCCAAAATATTTTCATCGTTTGCTGCATTTTCATAGCCATATTTCGTCCAACATACGTTCTGAAACCAATTCTTTCACATCATAATAAGGCAAGAAAATAACACAAGGTCCAAGGACTTAAAACTGAGTCCAAAGAATTAAAATGAAGTGCCACATTTGGTTTTAATGCCACAGTGTACACAGCAGCAGAAACAATAGAGCCACAGTCCTATTCAGCGTGTACTGGAAACACTGTCGGCTGCTTCAGATCACAGCTGCCATGTACATGATTTACAATTGTTTGTTCCTGGCCGATGTTCTGTTTCTATTCCTTTTTTTAAGTGTAAGGAGGTGACTGAGTGTGTGAGGGTCTCACCAGAGTTCATGAGCTTCCAGAGCTGGTCCACCAGGGCCTCGTTACACAGAGCCGAGTCCGCCGCCTTGGTGAACGGTGGATTCTTACACAGCAAACCCAGGGCTCTGTGTCTGATGGGACGACAATTGACAAGCATTAAAACACAAACCTGTCATTTCAACAGCAGGTGCAGTGTCTGTCTACAGTATTTGTGGTTTCACTCATCCAGTTTAGAACACATGCAGATATAATCATCTTTAGCCATGTCTTTATGTAGTTCTAGCGTGGCTGCTCCCTGAATGTCAGCGAGTCCAATGATGTTTCAGGAAACTGACATTCATCAAGTGTGTAGTAAGACATTAAAGAATTTCCAGACTTTAGACCAAGACTCTTTTCAACACAGGAGAGTAAATACAATTTGGGAGATGTCTGTAAAGTTGTTGTCCAAAAGCGAAAACAGTGACATAAAATTAGCTGTAATTTATGTAGCCAAGAAAAATTCTGGCATGATGTGAATATGTTTTTCAAAATAAAAGACCTCTTTCTTGTTTCATGTTTCTGTTGAAAAGATAAATAATAAATACGTACACATATTGTATTATTTGTAATGACTGAATTAAACCATTTATTTATTCGCACATTCATTACTGTATATTCATTTGTCAAGTGAAGCAGACATTGCAAATCCTCAACTGGTTTTCAATTCTGTTGTCAAACCACATGACTCTGTTGTAAGATTGTAATAATAACACAAATCAAATTCTATCATGATGTGATGAAACCATCTGTGAATCTCATGTTAATTTTCCCAGTCTTTATCCGTTGATCTAAATTAAAAGTTAAAATGTCAACAAAGTAAACTGCAGCCAATCTATTGCTTGCACATGCTCAGTGTCCTCTGTGATCGACATTTTTGACCTTGATGAGTCCTATCCCTACATCCACAACTACTGAAAAAACAACTAATCAGAGTAAAAATGATAAATAATCCCAAATTGTTAACAGTATGGAGGGTATGATGGTATGGCATGACTTTCTCACCTGATATAATGAACGGGGTCATTGTGGACCATGTCAAGCAGCCACTGCAGCTCTGTAGAACTCCTTTCAACTGGATGAAGGAAGAAAACAAAACAAATGTAAGAGCGAAATACAGAATAGATATCCAACAACCAATGTGAAAAGGAAACAAGTATTTTTAAACATGAAACCAGTATGAACTATAGATTTATTTGCATTTAAATTGACGATTGTATCCATTTCTCTCTTGGTCGCTTTGTGTACAATTGTTTTAAATGTCAAGAAAAAAGACAAAATCAGAGAGCACTCAGGAAGTTAAAGTTCCAGCACGACAACGTGTACATTAAACATACAAGAGGGATTACAAGAGAAAAGGAATAAGAAAATAGTAACAACAACAGTTATGAAAACAGCAGTGGAAAAACACAGCTGTACATTAGAAATAGCGGCAGCGAAAAATAGATTAGTAGTAAAAATAAATAATAATAGATAAGTAATTATGCTACAATATGTATATAGATTGTTTTATAATGACAATAATAGTAAAGAAGAATAGTTTTAATATGAGTATAATGATATTACTATTACTACTATTATTATAATTTCGAATAGTCATTCCTATTTCCTAGATTTTCCTAAGTTATATTAAAAAAAAAAATATATATATATATAACCTATCAAATATGCTAATTGGATTCGCTGTGGCGACCCTGGAAGGGAAAAAGCCAAAGAAATCATCATCATATTAAAAAAAACCATTTAAATATATAAAACAGACACAAGTGACCAGTTAAAATTTACAAAATTAAAAAAAAAAAAAAAACCACAAAAATTGGATGGCTATAGTAATGAGTTTTGACCCAACTTCAGACCCTGGCATGACACATGAATTGGAGACAGTAATAAGAGCTGAGTTGAACATCGATACCTCTTGTATAGTCAACAAGAGCCTCTAGCGCAGCAACACGAACGTCCACAAAGTGTCCGTACTCGGCGTAGGACTTGAAAAGCAGTGGGTCGCTGGGAATGTGGCCGTTCTTCTGCAGCTCCCGAATCGCTCTGAGACAACTGTAATGAAACAGAGACATCAAAGAGACGACTGTAATTCATGTGGAGTTGGCAAAGGGAAATAGATCACTGAATTAAACAGAAACACTCCAGGAACTGTTTTTGTTTGGAACTTTTAGCCAACCCTATGAGAATTCATCAATCCCTACCTGACAGTGATGGTGTTCCGGAAACTCGGCAGCAGTTTCTCCATGTTGAGAAATCTCGTGATCTCCTCCAGGATGAGACGGACGTCGGCGTTTAAATTGTCCACAGTTCGAACCTCGTTGTTGATGCTGATGGCGGGGGTCAGAGAGTTGGTCAGTGCTTCAATCAGCTCTGCACGGTAGTAGTTATCTGAAAACTGGAAAAATATGGAAGAAAGTGAAAATGGATAGATCAATCAAGATTTATTTATAGAGCACTTTACAACATTCAATGGTGACCAAAGTGCTTTACAATTAAAATCAAACAGTAAAATTAGAATAAAAACAAATTAAAAGAAAAGAACAATAGAACACGTCAACAAATAAAATAAGAGAAAATAAAAACCTAAAAATGTCCCCGCATTACTGAGTATTAAAAGCCAGTCTGAAAAGATATGTTTTGAGCTGGGCTTTGAAAAGGCCAAAGTCAGTGATGGTGCACATGGCAGTTTGTTCCACAGTCTGGGTCCAGCGACTGAAAAGGCTCGATCACCTCAGTGTTTGTACCTGGCCCTTGGTACTTCCACAAACAGCTGTTTAGAAGACCTTAACGCCCTGTCAGGGTTTTGTACAGAAAGAAGTTCCCTTAAATAAACAGGCGCAAGGCCATTGAGGGTTTTAAAAACAAAAAGCAAAATTTTAAAATCAATCCTAAAAGAAACTGGAAGCCAGTGGAGGGAAAAGAGGACCGGGGTGATGTGTTGACGCCTTGAAGTGTTCGTCAGGAAACGGGCTGCTGCATTTTGCACCAACTGGAGGCGGCTCAGGACTGACTGGGAAACACCAACATAAAGAGCGTTGCAATAATCTATTTGTGAGCTGATAAAAGCATGAATAGTCCTTTCAAGGTTGGTGCGATTTAAAAAAGGCTTTACTTTGGATAAACGACGGAATTGATAAAAACTTGCTCTGACCACGTTGTCGACCTGTTTGACAAATGTGAAATTGCCTGTCAAAAATAACCCCAAGGTTCTTTACAGACAGTTGTAGCTTTGGAAACGCAGTGCCCGAATCTGTAAGAACATTGGCGCCAAATAAGATGAATTCATCAGTCTTGTCCTCGATTTAGATGGAGGAAATTTTTCCCCAGCCATGACTTGATGTCATTAATGCAGTGTGTGAGGGACTGAAGGGCACCACTTTTGTTTGGGAACACCGGTAAATACAACTGGAAATCATCGGCGGAGCAGTGAAATGCTAAATTATGCCTCGCTATAATGGACCCTAGTGGCAACAGTGAAAATAGCGAAGGGCCCAAAATGGAGCCCTGGGGAACTCCACAAAACAAAGAGGCAACAGAGGAGGACATGTCCCCAATCATTACGGAAAAAGTCCTGTTGGTCAGGTAAGACTCAAACCACTTGAGTACAATAGCACAGATGCCGACATAATGATTTAGGCGGGACAAGAGGATAGAATGGTCCACTGTATCAAATGCTGCCGTTAGATTGAGCAGCACAAGGACAACAGGACACTTGAGATCAACAGACACAGCTATGTCATTGTGAACTTTAAGTAGTACAGACTCTGTGCTATGCCGTGACCTGAACCCAGATTGAAATTTTTCCAGACTAAAATTGTTTTCTAAAAAAGGCTATAACTGTATAAAAACAATTTTCTCAAGGACTGTAGAGATAAAAGGCAAATTAGAAACAGGTCTAAAATTAGATAAAACATTAGCATCAAGATGTGTTTTTTTAAGAAGTGGTCTCACAATAGCATGTTTAAAAGAAGCTGGAACACATCCTGAGCTAAGACAAGTGTTCATTAAAACCGAGAGGACAGGCCCAATAGTAGAAAACACCTCTTTAAGAAATTTAGTTGGGAAAACATCCAGAGGGCAATTTGTTGTTTTCATGTGTTTAAATAGATGAGCTTTAAGGTGTCAATATATGTGTGAAAACATTTACAAAGGTATCAAACTATGAGAAAACTGTCTGTGTATTAGTTTGGGCTTGACTATAAAGGTGTTTTATTACGTCTGTTTCTTTCAATAGATATGAATGTGTCTTTACTTTGTTTTTTCTGTTATCGTTGTACTTGATGAGGTCAAGGATGAAGTTGAGAACGTCTTTGGGACAGAGGTTCTGCACATCTCGGAGCAGCGCCATGGCAACTGGCATTGTCTGGCAGGAGAAACAAATAATACAATCATACGATACAGCTATAAATTCACTCAAATCTGCAAGAAAATGATCTAATTAACTCAAAATGGCATCTTAATATAAATACAAATGTTTGAGAGAGATTGCTTAATATTAGAAATAATAACACTGAATTAAATGAAATACGTAACATTTTGCATTCAAGATTAAGAAAAAAACACACTTTGCTCATTGATGAAAAACAATTCAAATAAAAGTAATTTTAGAAAGCTCAAATTTGTGTCTATGTGTAATGTTATAACCTCTGTCATCTAAGCTACAGTTGTAAATGCAAGACTCGCCAAGTATTTTTCTATACTTACAGAACATTACCATAAAATATGGGATGATGTGGTGGTGCTAATGCTAGGAACTGTATCTTGGAACCCTTTGCATGTGAAGGCTCTAAACATGTGCCAGTGCACTTGGCTGCGTTCATTTACCTTTTGCAGGAAGTAGCTCTGAAAGTTGATGAAGTTGTTGGTTTTTACGATGTTGGGGCAGCTCTTGCAGCAGAACATTCTGGTGAACAGAGACTTCATAGCCGGAGGACCCTGCCACGTGCTCACCATGGCGTTGGCGATCTGCAAAGTGCACACGCAAACAGGAAAAGAACGTCAACATCAGGGGTTTACACCAGGCCAGGCTTTTCTCAAACTGCATCTACCAGCTGGGCTCCATTTGCTGTCATCGCTGTTGGACAAAACTAAATACTCCACGTTTCTGCAAAGTGTGTGGAATGTAAAAAAGCTACGGCGGTTTCTCCAGAAATGCTGCATGGCGCGCAAATGACAACTCGAGTGTTTGTTCTGACTTGTATAACAATGACCTTCCTGTGCTTTATAATTTTGTGGCAACGCTAGTCCAAAATAAAAAATCAAGAGCACGCCCGAATGAGCACACATGAGCTTTCCACAGGTATGAAGACCCGTGGCTCCAGTGGTCTTTGGGCTCCAGCAGGATATTGGGGATTTATATTAATGTGGTAATATGGGGGTAAGGGTCACTACCACAGGATGTAGTCATTTGGTAAGGTAAATAGTGGGGGGCATGCACACCGGAATGTTTTTGCATGTGTGTGTTCGCATTCACGAACACATCGGTGTTTTTAACGTGGGTTTGATGTGTTCTTCCCTCAGGCTGCTCCATCTTGCATCCCACACATTCTACCAATAACAAGCAAGTTAAACCTGCCCCGACCAATCCAACTGCAGCCAAGTCTATCTGAGGGTTAAAGCCATATTTCACTTTGTGGCGGGTGCGGGTATGTTAAGTCTGCAAACGCATGTGTTTATGTGCATGAGCCCGTGTGTAGTTTATACCAAAGGCCATTACGATAGAGTCTGTTGGGGGTTCTGTGGCCAAACACAGCAACTTAATGAAAACGTGAAGTGCTGCCATTTCAACCACCACTCAGTTTATCATGTTGTGAAAATATTGGTTCAGGTGGAACTTGAATGGCGGAAATCCAGTGGGGTTAAAGTTGGAAAAGACCAAATCCAGAGAATAGAGAATTTCCTGCAGCCACAGAATAGGATTATTCAGTCCACCGAGTTTTAGTGCAGTAAGGGTTAACTGGTGGGTGGCCTCGCTGCCCAGGAAATATGCCGCTTGCATACCTGTACTCCTTCGAATAACACTAAAGGTCAGGAACATTTTTCTGAAAGTGAAGCAGTGAGGTGATAAATGCGAGGAGAACAGGAAATACACATGAGATAAATGACTTGTCCAATTGAAATGACAACTCCAGTCAAATTATTGTTAAATCCTGAAGAAATTCAAGAGGGGCTCAGTTATGACAGTTTCTGAACCTCGCTGTGGGGCTGTAGCTGAACCACTTTGTTTTCCTGTCTCTCCATGCATCATTCATCGGACTTCCCCAAACGTCATTCATCCAACAGCCCGAAGGCATCGTTTCTCTCCTTTTTCCTCCTCTCCTTTCATCACTAATCCATGCAGATTACTCCCGATATCCTTCCCTCTCACCGCCATCTTTGACAAATTACCGTCTCTCACTCCACCCTTCCAATTCCTCTTCTGGCCTGACACTTCTACACGACCGTGCAAAACGTAAACTACTTCAGCAAAACACAGGCTGACATGAGCCTTCTCCCACTAATGGAAGCGGACTGAGCCTTGTTTTTGTCACCTTTGATACGTTCAAGCATTTTCAACAGGGAACTAAACAAAACCAGATGCTGATCATGTGGAACCCCAGGTTTAAAATGATCTAATTAAAGACCTTTCTGTGTCTATCCTTCAAATGGGGTCCACGTTAGAAAAACTGTGCTGTATGAAAACTGCAAACACCAACAGTAATAGTTTGCTCAAGGGTGATTGGTCGTCCTCACAGATGTCAAATATATATATATATATATATAGTGATATTTTGAGAACACAGGAAATTAAAAGCTTGATTAGGGAAGTAATTATCATTGTGGTTCTGTTATTCAACAGTGTGTCCACTGCTTGACAAATGATAGTCGATCATGGGGATTTCATACTTGTCAAGGTCAAAAATAAGAATGTAACTCCCATCCGTGGAACTTAAAATATGTCAGTGAAAGTTACTTTTTTGCCTTTTGTAACTGATGTGTGTCTAGGAAACAGCCTGAGAACGTCTTCACTATCTACCGTTTATTCATTACTCATCTAGCATTTCATATTATGCACTATTGTTTAATTTTTTTCTTCAAAAATCACTCTTTAAGGCAGTATTTTTCATGATTTGGATAATGTTGTGTGTTCTTTGAGATGACCAAATTTTGCATGAAACAAATGTGGAGTGACAGAGTCTGACACAAACTCTGACCAACAGCTATGATTGGATTGAACAGAGGGTTACCTTCTCTCACATGGACATCGACTCTCACATTCTCTCTTCCCACAAGTTTTGGGTATGAAATGTCTGGTATGGGCCACATAACTTAAAACTGTTTTACAGCATCCAGCACCGTAAGCCTCTTTTAACACCAGAGCAGTAATCATAAAATACAGTAGTATGAACTCTTTGGATGATGCCAACATTTGGTTTGGATATTTTTCTGGTATGTGATTTAAAGTGTTTTATTTTGCGTGCAACTGTCTGGTGTAACTATGAAACATCACATAGAGCGAAATATTGGAGTGTGGTAATCTATCCTTCTTTTTAGATTAATTTTTTCTATTATGCATTTCCATGTGGTTGTTTAGAAATCACGAGATTATTATTATTCCAATAAGTATGAAAAGACCTTAATCTATAAGTGAGATTTTGCTCATACTGTATCATAAATCCTACTCGTGTTAACTTTGTTGGCTGTTGATGCCCTCTCCAAAATGATAGTGAATTCTCTTCCACTGTCTCCAGAGAAGATGCTGACGTTTACCTTGGCCAAACAGAAGCAGGCCTGCATGCGGACTTTGTAGAAACACTGCTCCTGCTCCAAAATGTCAGTCAGAGCCAGTCTGGAGGCGGGAGTCGGGAACTTCTCCAGGGCTGAAATGGCCTCCTCCTGGAACAGAAATCACATCCACGATACGATCTGATGAGAAACTTGGAGCAAAAAAAAAAAAAAAAAAAACTGGCAGCAGATGTGAGGAGGATGGTGAGTTTCGCGTCAATCAGCCGACCTGTGCAACTACATCCCTCTCGTAGCGGAGCTGATACTGCCACATGAAGTCTGCCTGCTCGAACTCCACCTTCCTCAGGATGGACATGTCTGGATCAATGCGGATCCACAGGAGAGGGGAGTCAGCGCTGCAGGGAAAGGACAAAGGAAATAAGCATTCACAACTCATACAAGTAGACTTGTTGTTTTGTTTTTTTTTACTCGGACAGTTGCCAAAAAGCACTCTTGTTTACCTAATTAAGTGAAAGGCTAGCCATTTGCTTCTGTGCATAGTAAACTGAAACTCTTCTAAAATAACGTGAAGACAATTAACCTCCTGAGACCCTGCCATGCCTTATTGTCCTCTCTAGGGTTCAAGAGTTTTGCAGCTTTATTAAAAAAAAAAAGAAACACAAAAACAATGGCCACTGCAAAGGAATACCCATAAAAAAGAAAAAAAAAAAATCTAACCAAGTTGTTGCATTATGCCGCTTACAATCATAGTAAAATTACTGAGTGTAGAAAAAAGTCCAAACTTTTACTTTTCCTGGGTCTCAGGGCGTTAAATCATTTTACCAACATAACAAAAATAATCAGTATCAGCTTCGTCTGTGTGCAAATCAGATTTCAATATGAGCAACAAAACCTGGGAAATACGACACATTTTTTTTCCATATCTAGTCTCAATTCCTTATCTCCTCCCATCTTTGACATAATTTTCATCTTGTTCAACTTCATGCCATGTATTTACAAAGTCACAGAATGCAATTATCTGACACTCACAACATATATTTTCACTGTAGAACACAGAACACGTTGCAAACGTTTAAACTCAGAAAACAAGAAAAACACTTTTTACCAATAACTATGAAATCTGAGCATTTAGAAGTTATATTTTATTGCCTTAGATTTATTACTTACATTAACTACATTTCCCCCGTTTGTGGAACTGACACAAAAATATTAAAGAAAAGATTACCATTAAACTTATCAATATAACTAAATTCCATGCCATTCATGTCATCCTCTAGTGGCAGGTGTGACTCTGCAGTTAAAGCAGCTCATTAGAAACAAAAGCAGAGGGTAACGGCATTGAGTTTCCCCTTATGGCCGACAGATGTTCATATCTGAAGACATTAACTGTTTGGCTTTAAAGACAAAGTCTCCAATAGCAACTATTTGAAGTGGAAAAACATTGACTTAAATGAAAGGAAAATGTAAAAAAAAAAAAAAAAAAGTCGCCAGCAACTGCTTCTATCCGATCATAAGACTGCTGTTCAAAACAAACATCCCCGCTAACGGAGACTATCGAGAGAAAACTCTGAAAGGGAAGGTGGGGGAGTTTAAGAGCAGCATTGACATCTTACTCCATGGCTGTTAAGTCCATGTCCACTTCCTCTCCATTCATCAGAGGGATCTTTTTCTTCTTGTTCCTGTGGAAAGACAACAACAAAGGGGATTAGAAATTGTTTTCTTCAACAATAGCAGTATTTAGCTTCATTTTAAGATATGGCTGAGTGTTTACTAAACTGAAGAAACACCAAAACTATGCTTAAATCCCTCTACTGCTCTGGAGGGAAGAAATATTATAACAGTTCAAACAGAATAACAATGATAATAAGGTGTTCAACAGAGAGCTGCCCCATGTCTTATTTACAAACTGCAAGAGTGAAAAATGGAAAATGCACCCAGCAGTGTTTTGAGCTCTATGTAGAAAAAGAACAGAATTGTAGTCAACAGTTGTGTGAACCTGGAGAAAATAATATGTTCGATGCAAAAAAAGAAGTAGGATGTACTACAAGATATGGAACCATTTATAAAATACATGGAAAATTTGCCAGCACACCACATTGGTTCAGCTCTATATACCTGAGCGGGGCTTGTAGGACTTAGGAAGTGTGAGGTCAACATATGTCTCTCTTTTTTTTGTGTTTGTCTGTTGTCTCTAATCCTGCCATTGTGGGTTCGGAAGGTTATCTTGTAGTGTAGGAATGTAACTGCAATACTGTCATATGAATATGAAAAAATAAGATAATATATATAAAAAAACTCAACATGAATGTAATGTATGAAGGTAACTGTAATATTGCCTAATGAAAAATCTAAATAAAATAAATGACGGCGTGCTAAGAGTGTGTCATGTACCGTCTGCTCTTGGAGTGACAGGGGATATCATGTTTGAGGCTGTTTTCTTCTATTTGCAGTGTGTGGTTGAAGGAACCATCCAGCTCCTGTACAGTCACCTTGATGGGACCCTGGAGAAAAAGGAAACAAACAATAATGCATATATTTAATAATACCTCTTGCAGTTTTAATATTAGTCCATACAATCCATACAATAAAGTCACGACTTTTCGTTTTTTAAGAAACTTCCAAACACATCAGGACAACTTCAAATAAAACCAAATGACTTGTGATCTGCAAAATAAGACATTTATTTTTTCACAGATGCTTCAAAATATGTATTTATTTATACACACACACTGTTCCCTCTGTATTTAACCTTTTCTAAATTTATCAAAATTTGATATTGTCCTCTGCATTTTGTTTTTCAGGTATTTTTGTATATTTGATTCAGAGGGTCAATAAATCTAATTCAACATTATATCAGACCATTAATTCAACATAAACTCAATGTCAATGATGCAACTCCATGGGTTTTACTGGTGAATCAATGTTGTACAAGATGACAGTGTTTCTACAGTAACTACAGCACTTCTGATCGTCTAAATCGGTCATATCTGATGATATGAAAGGACAAAAAGCTGTATTTTACCTAGAATATTTTCATGTATTGACAGAATTATAGGCTCAGTGGTAATTAAACATTTTAGATCAATAGGCGTTTTGACTTTCCATGGGGGCCGTTTGAGTTTTTAAAGGTTTAAGACTTAGACTTACTTTATTGTCATTACACAGACACACACAATGAATCTGGTAACGAAATGTCATAGAATTGTCAGC
>JAPTHA010000009.1:18328098-18340931 GCA_029814585.1 Gymnapogon annona
TATATATATATATATATATACATACACACACACTTATATATAGATGCGGATTGCTTTGCTTCCCTCACAGTGCAAATAGTGACAGTAATAGAAATCAACAGTTTCTCTGGATAAAGTCTGGGACAGAATCCTTTCTGCACAAATGCTGTGTAAATCATCTTCCAATAGTAATCCAAGGGTCCGCTTGCATTGGTTTTTCATACATCAGCCACAGCATATTCTAATTTCTATGAGACATACAAAAAAATATCGAAAATAACCATTCTATTGAATTGATGAATTCAACCTGTGAGTTTTACCTCTTTAATCCAGTGTCGGTACTCGTTGACGCCGAAGGTTTTCTTCAGATAGAGACCATAGATGTAGCCAGAGATTCCCTTCAGAACCCACTCATCAGCCCTACAGAACAAACACAATATAAACACAGACAAGCATATTAAACATCAACAACAGACCAGATCGACTTCCTTTCAGCTTCTGCAACAATTGACAACCCTCCTCTCGATGTGAAACTCCTCAGGAATAAGTAACTAAACACTGCTGCTGAGGATGCCTTCACTTTCTGCGGCAGCGGTGCAACGTTTCACCTTTTCACCCCTTCTGCCAGCACTATTTTCAGCTGTTTGACCGTTTGAAGTATTAGAGGCTTAACCAAAGCGGAGAGTTTTATCCTTTGGGGTTTCTCTGACAGAACTTGGCAAAACAAGAGCCTCATAAATTCATCAGCTTGTAAAACTGTGACAAAATATTCAACGTTAGTGGTTTCACTGCTTCACGCTGAACTAAACCTGGTCTGGCTTCTGTGGCTTCGATGATTACAGACACAACGGAGCATCATTTTCATCTACACAAGACACTGTATATTTTGTGCTCATGCAAAACCTTTGTCGCCGATAAGATTCCTTTGCACCACAAACATTACTCTTCTTAACAAAAAGAAGACACAGAAAACAATGACCTGAATTAGGAAAACAGTCGTTTAGCGTCTCCGTTTTAAGTCTGACAGACTACAGAGAGGGGCCTGTTTTCAATTACGGGCCTCAGTTAACCCCCACTCTTGATTAATTGCAAGCAGGCAGCACCGCGGTACACGAAAAAAATCAAAGAAACCTAACTTTCCCGGGGTCTTTCCTTACACAACAACAGCCGGTTTGACAACATAAGCAAACCAGAGTCCAGCATCTGAAGTGAGTTTTGGAGGTCAGAGAGGAGAGGATGTAAAGGATGAATGACCTGGTGTTTGTGAGCAGCAGGAGAATGTGATAAAGCCTCACTAATGGAACTGTTAACACAAAAAAGAAGCCATGAATCCATCTCTCACATTCACACACATGCCGAGCGCTCTGACCGAGATGCCGAGCAGGACCGCGGCCATCCATCACGCGGGCGAATGCAGTTGCTGAGGCCGGAGTTGGCCCGACTTCTGACTCCTCGTCCTGACAAATTAGGTTAGCCCTGTTGTAAATCTCTCATCACCTGCCTTATATGAAAAGGACTAAGGGCTAAATGTTACCACACTTTTAGAAGCACAGGCTCAAACTGACGTGGCAGCGTGTTAAGTGAGTGGACTGCAGCCACTTCTTTTCCATTACTACAGACTTGCTCAGGCGGACAGTGGTTCTCTCGGCACTCGGCATCAGAAATAGGACATTGTCCACATGTGAATCTACTTAACCACCTTCTGTTTGTTTCTATCGGTTGTCTGGGCTTTAGGTGAATTCAGGATTCCAACAGATTACTACAAGTGAAGTATAAGACTGTTTAACACCTTTTTAAGACTACTTAACTGCCTTTAATGTCAGTTTCACAGCCATACTTTAAGGTACTAAATGTAGATTTGTACATGAAAGACTTTTTAAGACTCCGTGGGGAACCTTGAGTGATGTCAAACCCAGGACCTTTGCATTGTGAGAACCGAGGATTAAAACCATGACATCATTTAACATTAAATCACAAAAATCAACCCATAAAGACCCAAACATGGAAACATGGAAATTTCCCTGAGTGGGACGAATAAAGAAATCTAATCTAAACATCCACCGTTGACCAAAATAGTCGACTGGTATATAATGTTTAATTCCTGTTTATCTAATAATCCTATTATTACATGTAAGTAATTGGTGTAAAATACAGTCATTAATCTTTTCATGGTCGTGAGACATGTCCCATTTGGACGTTCAGAGGCTCTGTAGTTACCATGCAAACACTGGCATCTTCTACAACATTGATTCACCATTAAAACTCATCAAGCTGAATCAATGACAGTGGATGGACACACTGGCTTTATGTTCAGTTGATGATCGAATTTTGTTGAAAATGTAACTTTTTCCTCAGTTTTGAACTAATTACCTTTAAATTTACTCTGAGCTTTTATGAACATCTACATGAGTGTATTAAATTTAGGGAAAAATACAATTTACAACAAAAACTGAAATTTCCCCACAGGGGACTTAATAAAGGTATCTAATCTAATCTAATCTAAAAGGTGAAAATACAGAGGGAGATATTATAACAAAGTCCAGATAATTCCCTTAAGGTTAAATATAAAACAAAATAAATTTAGAGACTGCTGAAAAAGTAGCACTGGGTCTATATAGGTTAAGACCAGTTACAACAATTCAGACCTATTCATGGAAGTAAGTAAAATTAGGAGAAAGGCTGGGGTGGGGAGGTAATTCAATAGGCACATTTCCATTCGCCGTGATGACTATCCTGGAAAACACGGATAAAGAGAATAAATATTCTAGAACTATTTCAACACAACGCCATGAATATAAGCAGGATACATAAGGTTATAATAGCACAGCTGCCTCACAGTCTCCGCAGCCTGTAGCAGAGACTGTGAGGCAGCTGTTTAAAGACACTAGAGTCGACAGAAATGGAAAGGTTCTTCATCATCGGAGCTGACAGATCAATAGGCTGCTCTAGAGGAGAACTTGTATGATGTGCGTACAGCTGCTGCTCAGTAGTAAAAAGGAAACAGCATTTCAATAATTAAAGTGCTGTTGCAGAGACTGGTTACTCTTTGAAGTGCTCTTGATTCCATTGTGACCTTGTACAATACAGCAACATTCACAGTCAGACTGGAACAGAATAAAAGCTTTGTGTTTTTTTTTTCTTTCGTTCTCATGCCCGTTCTTTAAACTAATTTCACTCGTGTTGAGCACCACAAAAGCAGAGAGCCCTTCCCTTTGTGCAAGACAGCAGTTATATTCGAGGGACACATGCACACAATGATGTGCACCATCATTTTAATATCATTTATTTCTGCACAGATATATCTCTACAAATTACAGGCCTTCACAACCATAGGATACAAAGCAAGTGCAGTCCTTTAAGACGCAATAAATAATAAACTATTTCCAAGGATGACAAGTACACAAAAGGAAGATGCTTCCAGAAGTAAACAAAGAGCGCATAAAAATGGCTGTTTCTGTTAAAACTTAGTGTGTTTGGTGTAGTTGGAGCTTGGAGTTTGTTGGTCTTTCATGTAGCAAAACAAGAATGCCGATCCCGACACTGTGCAAGTAAATCCCGACACTGTGCAAGTAAATTAATCACATGTATTCTGTCAAAGTACATTCAGGCCCTTTGTTTGCTACTTCTGTGACTACTAGTCGCTGGTTGCACAGAAAATATTTCTGGTCAAGTGGCAACTCTTTAGAATTTGAGAGTCACTAATGTTCAGGCTCATGTAACACTTTTGCTTCCAGAAATTTAGGAAATACGGTACTAATATTTCCACATTGACTGAACACAAACACTAAATTTTTTTAGGGTCTCGCTATACCATAATATACTGAATTTGACTGAACAAAACATAAAATTTTTGAGGGTCTCGCTATACCATAATATACTGAATTATTTTTGCTTATTGCATATGTACTTTCTAGTTCTATTTTTAGATTTATTTTATTACCTTATTCTCCTTTCCCCGTTTTGTGTATTAAGCTTTTCTGTTGTCTTATAGTGTGCAGCGCTTTGTGTCAGCTGTGTCTGTTTTAAAGCGCTTTTATAAATAAAGTTGGTATGGTAAGCTGGTCTGGAATGATGCAAAGTTCTGTGGAAAAAGTGTTTGTCCAACATTATGTTTTTGTTGTTTTAGTAAAGTTCGAATGTCCACACATGCATTTCTCAGCCTCTGTATTCAGATCCAATCTGGATACATGTGAAGTATTTAAAGCAGAAAAAGCAACAGTTTCATGGTAAAAACAGCTTCTATAAACCAAAGTGGTCGAATTTAGTGTGACCTATCTTTGCACTTCACGTTTTTGACCCTTCTGCTCAGAGAATATGTATGAATATAATACTGGGTTTTATTCAACATATGTGAGGTTGTGTGTAGTTGTTTGTGCTGTTTCTTGTCATGGGATCCGAGATCACACTAAACAGCGACTTTAACCTTTACAATGCATTTAGTTCACTTTTTTGTGTGGATTTTCAGGCTGTGCACATATTTCCTGTATTTTCTTGCTGCAGTTAAAGAAAAGCAAATCACAATTCGATATGCTCAATTCAACTCTGCAAAAGCAACAAAGCTAAAGGGCAAAACTTTTGCACATGAATCTGTGTGTGTATAATGCGTACTTGATCTGTATAAAATATCTCACCAAGACATCCTGGAGATGAAGCATCCAAAGAACTGCTGAGCCAAGGCCTGGGCCAGACAACGGCGAGTCATCGGGGTCTGGTCTATGATCATAGCACTGTGGAGCAGGTTGGTGCTGAAAGACACACAACCACAGGGTACTGTTAAAACCACCGTTAAACCTATTGATTACAAACTTAGACGGAACTATTGGCTCATTTTACCTGAAGATGCTCATGGATGCATAAGACGACACTTGCACGTAGGCCTCGTCCACAAACACAGTCTTGAAGCAGGCGTACGGGTAACGGCAGGTCAGTATCTCCTCGTAGAACTCAAAAATCTCGTG
The DNA here is from genome assembly GCA_029814585.1 of Gymnapogon annona. Lineage (NCBI taxonomy): Eukaryota > Metazoa > Chordata > Actinopteri > Kurtiformes > Apogonidae > Gymnapogon > Gymnapogon annona. The sequence goes on from JAPTHA010000009.1 coordinate 18,333,036, forward strand.
GAGGTAAGACATGGAGTGTTTGAGCAGCGGTAACAGTTGGGGCAGGCAGAAATGGGTCACCTAGAAGGAAACGGGACAAATATTAGTACCTAGGTCGAATAATCAGACACTGAAACCCCACTTTAATATAATCTGCATCACGGAGATCATTTCACAGAAACAGAACAAAGACACAGTTTTCATTCTCTTTCACAAACCAAAAACAACAAGTTTTTTAAATTACCTGACAATTATTCTGTTGATGTACTGATAGAGTAGAGAATAGATCTACATATGTGAACAAAGACAGTAGGAGGACAACTAATGACTACTTCCATAGTTGACTAGTAACCGGGTAATGCAATAGGTAGTCAACTAGTTTGATTACAAACAGCAAAAAAAACAACAAATAAACAAAAAAGTTTTTCTTATTATTGTAGAAATAATCTGCATTTTCTTTCCTTGATCAACATTTGATAAAAGGAACATTTGGAGCACAACTACAATACATAACACTATCTGTTAAAGCAATAAAATACTTTTTTCCCTTAAAAAAAGGACATTTTGTGCTGAACAATTCCAGTGCCTTACAAATTACTACAAACAACTAGATACTCAAGAGTTCTAGCAATAAAATAAATACTTTTCCTTAAAGAATGGTGCATGACGTCACTAATCACTTGTTGACTTTAACTAATTTTGCCATTAACTATTAATCATCAAATGGCTGATGCCCTGCTCTCACGTGATGGCACAGTTTATCAAAGACAATGGTTTATCAAAGACAATAATTAAACTAGTGATAGAAAAATTGACTGACTGAGCAGTATCCAGCACACAACTTATAGTCACAAAATGTACCACATTAAACAAAGTGGAGACACATTTTTATATTTTTTTCTGCACATAAACACATTTCTCAATGACTGAAACTTGTTGCTCACTATAACCTTGTGTTTAAGGACATCTAGTGGTCATCACATCAAATTATATTTTAGACACTTGATAAAACATATGAGGCGTTAGAGCAGTATTGAACGTGATACCAATAAAAAGCAATGCACACAAATATGACAATTTACGACTGTTTAGTTCTTTCCATTTTTGCTTAAACAAGAACCAAATTCACATTCAAATGATCAGAATGATTTCTAAAAGGAAATTATGTCTGTTTTGTTCATGATTTTTACTCATTGAACTTTGTTCAGTTAGGACACTCACACACTTGAATGACTACTAATCTGCCTAGTATTAGACTTAAAGCTCTGACTGACCACACTGTGATTAATCAGTTTATCACTTGTACTACTACTGAGAGGGCAAAAACACCTGTGTTCATTGTAAATTGTGAATTTAAGCGGGGACTAGGCTTCGTCTGTATGAAATCTTATTATACAGGGATGATAGGATTTTTGAGCAGAAATGAAAGAAAACCTTTGGAGTTTGGTGAAAATAAATTATTTTATCATCACAAGACTGAAAGAATAAATAAATTAATTACTGTATGAAATATCTCAATTTATTTTAATTCAATATAATTCCATGGCAGTGTTGTGTTACGTTTTGTCTGTTATGGACCATTCTTGTGTAAAATCAATCAACAGCCGCTTTCCCCAAAACCTCACATTACAATCAGTATCTGTGTCATGTTACCGCTCCCACCTCATGCATGTAAGGGTCTACGAGGATCTCAAACGGCCCCACGGCCAGAGAGATGTTGGGGGCGGCAGTGGGAATGGGAAGGACATAGTGGAAGGTCTTCTTCCTCATGTCGTGTGTGTAGACGGTTTCCACCAGATCACCACAGGACACCGCCACCATGGAGGCGTCCACGGTGAACTCCAGCTTCCAGGTGCACAGCTCCGAGTAGGAGTCGACGCACGGGAACCAGAATCTGGAATGGAAGGCGCTCAGGGTCAAAGGGTGTCAGAAATCTAACTCAAGTAATGATGTTTTGGTTCATTTTCCTTTCACACCTGAAGCCTGAATTAAAACAAATGGGTTATTTTAGACACGTAAACATGCATAATATATCAGACTTCAAAGGTTTTATCTATGCACTCTGCTCTGTTCTCATCTTAAAAACAGTGGTAGACGCCTATATCACCAACACAACTCCAAACAACTACTACTAAATATGGATGCACATACAGATATAAACACATTCATAGTGTATTGTGTTTGTTGGATCACAGGAAACTAAAAGGTTTGTGATTCACTGTTTTTACTGGCACATCTCAGGGTGATTTAATGTGGACAGTGGCTGAACTTCAAATATGGGATATTTATCTCTGTTGTGTCTCCTTTTTGATAGTCGCAGGGAAGATGTATAGCTTTGCAAGTGTCCCATGTGTAACTTGTTTTCTCTCCAATTACTTGCATTGTTCTGAGGCAGAAACCAGTTGTGCTATATAGTTTATTGGAACTATTTAGTGATTTAAGTGTAGTCGACTACGAGGCCTACAGCTGGTGCTCATGAAAAGATCTTGTACAACGTTTCACTTCCATGCAAACACATCAACATGATAATGGATAATAAAGTAATAACACTTTTTTTAATCAATTCCTTTTAAGGAGTTGATTTCTCACGCTAGACTGTCCTGAGGTGTCAGAATTATACAATTAATCAAGGTTTTAGGTTCTGATAATGGTGAAAAATGTCTATATTAATAACCTGGAATCGACAAAAATCCAATCTTCTTGTACTACATAAATTCTAAAAGTATGTTCTCACATTGTATATGTGATGTATATTCCAGTCATGTTTTGTCTTCAGTTCAGGTAGCCTGAAAACAATTTATGAAAATTTACTGTAATATTGGCAAAAAAGTGAATGAGTGTGAGTGAATGGTTGTTAGTTTCTATTGACCCCTCTCATGATTGAACATGTCCAGGTTTTATGCCGTGTTTAGCTAATGTCATCTGAGCAGAGGTGTGGAACATGTACACAGTACAACGTTCTAATACAGAGCTGAAGTCCTGCGCCTTCCGCAGCACTCCATGGTAGCAAACTTCAGAAGAACCCTTCTGGGTCGACAAGTGGAAGGGGAAGGACTTCATGTCTCCACATGTAACGTACAACTATAGTACTTACTGTATATAGAATTACAGTAACACTGTAGAAGTGAAGACGATGCTCTAAGTTAGACCGACCTGGTGGAGTTCTGGTATCCAAAAGAGAACACGTGAGCCCCTCTTTCAGCCATGCTGCCTTCCACATCAGGAACGACAAAGTGGAGCCCCCCTTTTGGCTGGTCCAGAGAAAATTCTATGTACACCTTCAAAACTTTCAAATCTGGAAATTCAAAACAAAGAAATATTAGCCATCCCAGTGAATAGAATAGAATTTATTGTCTTTGGACACTTGTTACAACAAAATCATGCAGGACCCCCCACCCCAATGATGACAACAGCAACATGTAGAAACAAATGTTTTTCACCAATACCAAGTAATGTGGAAAAATCGAGCCTCTAAATAATCCTTGTAGCATTTTGTTTTCTTGCTCACCATCTCCTTGTTTCCAAAGTTCAGAAGGAACCTTAATGATCAGCTCCCCGTGTCCTGCATCAGGATCCACAGCGCTCACAGCTGCCGTATACGCACTGGAGAAGTAGTTCAGGTTTCTCCTTCATAAGCGCACACATAAGAAAAGTGTTTGAGAACAATTGAGCTACAGTATTAAGTAGTATTACAAACCTTAATTAATCCTATTTTAATCTATACAATCGCAATCAGGTAAATAGCAGACCTCCAAAGTTTAAGCCACATTTTCACAGCTACGGAGATTATCTACAATGTGCCTGTGTTCTATTAATTTATTAAAAAATGACAAATGAATTAAGTGCCTCTTTCTGATGGAAACTGTGCCACATATTCTGCATGGAAAATTAGCGCAGGTGTTACACTCACTGCTTGGACTCATGGTGGCAGACTTCCAGGGTCGGATCATTGTAGATAAACGGAGCCTCCAGTTCGTTGACTCGCACCCTGTAGATGCGGCATTGTTTACTGTTGAGCTTGATCCGGTTCAGGTTGACCACGGTGGGGAAAATGGTCAGCTCCACATAGCCCTTCAAGACGCAAAAGAGAGGAGAGGCGATGTGATAAAAGGCGGCGTTCATTCAGCTTCATCGGAGGAACACAATGTTGTTGCTGCAACTTTGGTTTGAACATGAATAGTTTATCCACAATGTGCAGAAAGCAGAAGTTACTCTATAAATGAAAGTAGCTGATAAATAGCATCTTAATAGTTCCCTGCAGTATGTAATTGTTGAGCTTGAAATCTGTTTTACCCTAAAAATGTTGTATACTTTATCACTGCCAGAATAATGTCATTATTTATTAATTTATTTGACAGGGACAATGCAGTCAGACATAGTTACAAGTGTCTAGGTGATGTGACGCATATAAGTTTATAGCTTATGCTAATTTTCAACTCTTGTCCCTTGTTGGGCCTTTATAAAACACCCACAAGACAATAAAACGTAAACAAAGACAAGTAATAGAGAGATTTAAAAATAAAACATAGTTCACATAATTTACATATGGGTACAGGTTTGGATTTTCTTAAGCCAAGCTTTTGTTGTGGTGGTTAACATTTTCAACTCTGAAGTGGATTCTGTTTTGATCCGCAGTGAGTTCCAGAGTTTGGAGCTCTTACAGGAGAGGGCTAATTGCAGAAAGGGATTTTGGAATTTTGGAAGTTGTGGTTTGAGGAGCTTCCAGTGGCTCTATTGCTGTTATGTCTGTAAATAAATCAGCTGAGTGGCTTGGGTGCTAAGTTGTTTAAAAATGTAAATATTAATTTCAGAAAACATAAATCACTGAAACTGTGGAAGCTCAGCAATTTTTTTTTTTTTCAGAATGTGTCAGTGATGATACTAGACTGGCTTCTTATCCATAATTTTTACTGCTTGATTATACAGTGAACCAATGGGTTAAGTGGCAGTGAATGATACTTGAGCCCTGGTTATTGACTGTATGTAATGTCATATTAGTTTTAAATAGTTTAAATTACTTTGTACTGTTTTTGAGATTTTCTTTACATGTTTTGTCAAAATTTAGTTATGGATCATGTACCAAGCAAAGATATTTAAATTCTACTAGAGTTTGTATTCTGTCACTTTATAAATTTACACGAAGACTGTGTTTTATATTTATTTTTTTGATAGAGAAACACATCTACACTGTTTTTGAAAGATTGAGCACCAATGATGTTGGATGACCATTTGGATGTTCTATAGTCTTATCTTGTATAATTTTAAAACACTGTAACCGGGCTTGGATAAAAGACACCAACCAATGTCTTGGCTCAACAGAGATATTGACGTTTTGTATTTTTAACACAAGAAGGTTGTGGTTGACTAAATCAATAGCCATTTTAAGGTCTAAAAATACCGCCCCTACCACATTACCCCTATACAGAGATCTTTTTAAATTTTCAACTAAAGAGCAGTTTGCCATTTCTGTGGAGTAACCTGATCTGAATCCAAACTGCTGTGGGTGGAGGAGCCCCTGACTCTGACACTGCGAAGGGCTGGGGGGGTACAGACAAAAAGAATTAAACTTTCTCACTATCACAGACTGTGTTCTCTTAACTGGAATTAAAGATATAATGATTCCAAAACATTCTCTTTACTAAAACTGTACAATGCAAATGACTCGCATCAATAACCAACAAAAAAAAAAATCAGCTTTTACGTGGATGTCTCTGTACAGTATTTGCTAAAAGAAAAATAATTTTAAAATAGAACATTCAAAGGCACTAAATGGAGAAACATATTTACAATGAACGCATTACATCAAATAGATTGCTATTTTAGTTTTTGCTTGACCAATGAAATTCCTCCAAACATAGGAAGACTCACAGTCTTGCTATTTAGCTTTTTGTCATGATGTGTAATTAAAAAAAGTGTTCCACCTCATCTCAACATAATCATAAAACTAAATTATATCAACAGTCTAAACGTGTAAACCTCTAACAGTTTTATATCTTCTAACAGTAGAATATCGGATCCAGTTCAAGGTATCACTTTATATTAAGGATGTACTCACAATAACAGATTTCCTCTGGAAGTTGATGTTGTTGATGCACACCACCTGGTGAGTCGTAAAGCAGTGACAGAATAACAATGTCAGTATGGGGTGTAATCCTGGATGGGGAAAGTCTTTCATTACATGTGTCACCTCTTTGTATACATTACCTCAGTGACCAAGAACAGAGTAACTGTAAATGTGTTAATCCACTTTCTACTTCTATACGTATTTATTTACTACTGTAGTAGAACTCTTGCAAAATACTGCACTACAATAAAAATTTGAGATAAAGAATGTGATGCGTTACTGTAGACTTAACTAACCAAATAGATCCTAAATCGTGCATGTAATAGTACACGAGCTCCATCTTAACTTCTACAGCAGTAAACCACACATTAATGAAACATAAATCAAATCAAAACACCGACAGGGTTAGGACAAAGATCAATGATCCTGTTCATACTTTAATAATATTATAGTAATATTTGCATGCTTCATTTGATGTTTTGCAAGCATAAATGTTATTAGTAGTGCGGTATTTGTCAGTGTGGTTGTAGCACTGTTACTAATAGATAGTTACGCAACACAGTGCTGACTCACTAAAATATTAGCTAACTTTGCCTCCAAACAGAACGACAAACTACTTTATATGTTTACCCGACGGTATGAAGGGGGGGAAAAAACAAAAATACTTATAATTTAAAGGGACGTGGGCTCTCAAAGCCTTTATCCTTCTTCCTGTTCATTTTCGCTCGGTGTTGTTTTGACTGAAGTTAAAACTCCATAACACAGCTCCGCATTGGGTTCTTCTGCACAGTTCGGCTTCTTTGCTGGCGAAATATCCAGCTAACTTGCTCCAGACTGTACAAAACACAACGACATCCTCTCCTGTGCGAGAATACTGTAATAAAAACAAGAGTAACTGTACGAGTCTCTGAATGAAAATGAATGCGTTATCTTCCGTTTACATCCCCCGGTGACTGCAGCAATGTTTTCCCTTCAGCGACAGTGAACTTATCCATAAGTAGGACTCGAACCAGCCTGAACTGGCGGGCGCTGCTGCAAAAAAGAATATGACTCCACTTGACAACTTCTGCAGCTTCCGTGCATTAAAATACTCCAATAAACTCCTCTAACCGGCTGCTCAGAGAATCGTGTCTATAGACAGAAAGGGTTCCGCCATTTTGTTTCTAACCTTTGACCTCCCGCGTAAATTAATATTTAATCATATTTTGAATCAGAATCGTATATACAATAATGACATAGGGCGCGAATGGTATTACTTAATAGCCAAAAAAGTAAATACAAACGTTCAGAATTATTTGAAGAAAAAACGTAGTTTGTTCCTGCGGTACGAGCATCACGGGAACGCGCACCGCATTAAACCAGGTCTGATTTGTTTAGTACACCAAGCGATACATAAACTATTACTGATACATCCTGCTCGATGTAGACATCGCTGTAGTGTGACTTCAGTGCATTAAACAATGTAACTATGAGTAGCGCGAGCATACAAAAGGGCTGTGAACGGTTTAATACACATCTTTTTGTCTGTAAGCGGCATCAGTGTAGTGACAGAAGAGACTGCTCTGCCTCTGTGTTCCTGCAGCGGTGGGGGCGGGGCCTGCACTTCCAACACGTTAGTGGCTTGCGACATCGCCACCTATCGACGTGGATGACCGCAAAAAAACCGGGGAGGAGGAAAATAATATAATTCTGAAGTATTTTATTCACATTAAACTACAAAAGCACAACGAAATTTTAAATAGCGCCCCCTGCAACAGTGCAATTATAGGAAGTAGCGCATGGTATGGTATGGTATGGTATGGTATGGTATGGTATGGTATGGTATGGTATGGTATGGTATGGTATGGTATGGT
>JAPTHA010000009.1:18522353-18532874 GCA_029814585.1 Gymnapogon annona
CTTTCCTTCCCCTCATTTATTTATTTATTTATTTATTTATTTATTTATTTATTTATTTATTTATTTATTTATTTATTCATTCCCTTTCCTCTGAACCCAAACGTGTCGGATTCATTTCTCTCTTTGGTGCTGGTGGAGGGTTGACAGCTCTGAAATGATAAGGGGTGCTGGAAGAAAAATATTGATTCATGTGTCACCTTTACTCCATTAAAATGAAAAGGGAAAAAGGGGTGGGGGAGGAAGGAGTAAAGAGTGGCAGGTTAAAAAATATGATGCAAACACGAGCTGCCGTTGCCTTATTACCAGGTTAAAGACTGCACCCACGTCACTGCATGCAGGGGATGTGTTAAATGTACGTGAATTTAACTAAATGCAAAGAGGAGTGGGTCTGCAGAGCTACAGCGATGCAAAAAAAAAAAGGTCTTTTATGTCAGTTTTTCTAAAAATGTAACTTTCTCAGGTAAATTATCACCATTTGTTGTCATATTATCTTCTGTATTTTGCATTTTTCTGATGTATTTCCCCATATTAACGGATCAAGTAGATATTCATTAAAGCTCGGGTTATTATATTAGAAACAGAGAAAAAGATTTTTTTTCAGCAAAATATATATCTGAACATTAACTAAGTGACACGTCTCCATTCACTAATTCAATTCAATTACTAGTGAATCAATGTTGTAGAGGCTGATGGTGTTTCCATGGTAACTAGGGTGCCTCTGAACATCCACATGGGTCATATCTGATGACCGTGAAAAGATGAATAGCAGTATTTTACACCCATCGTTTCCACGTATTGATAGGATTATATGATCAAGAGATATTAAACATTATAGATCAATAGATGATTTGGTTGCCAAGATTTGTACACGTCGTGTACACGATTTGTACACGACTACATTCTACTAAATTCAGTACAAATCCAGCGACATTGTTCCCAGCGTCGCTAATAAAGCTGAAGTGCACACACTGTTCTCCATCTGTGAGCGACTTCACAGTGAGCTATCAAGGTGACTTTCTTCATAAGGCCTCTTTTAACTCCCAACAGCCATTAATTAACACCTTTCAGATTATGAACCGTAGCACATTTTGTTGATTCGTTCAAAAATGGATGGAAAATTTAAGTGGAGATATGGTGAAATGCAAAGTGGAGCGGCACAGGAGGCATCAGACGCCGCCAGCTCAAATGTACGCATCAGCTTTTACATGTCATTTATGATTAAATGTTGGATTTAGGGCAAATTTGGAATGATTCAAGCCTCCAAAGCAACAGATCCTACACTTCCATTATAAACTATATCCTGTTTAAACTGGTCAATTTCTGACTGAGTCTGAATATTACAATTTTTAATGAAGAAATAGACCACGGGTGAAAGTAATTTTATTTCAGGGGGCATATTGAGCCTAACTATGATCTCAACTGGAATGGAGCAGTAAAATAATAGTATATAATTCATGTCCACTTCAGACGTTTTTTTTTTTTTTTTGTATTTTAGATTAAAAAAAGTCCAATTTCATTCTGAAAGTTTGTATCTATAAAGTACCCTTGAAAAAATGTCAATTTAAAAACGTCATTTTAAAAATATAATGTCTCATCTTATCACATACACTCATTTTGCAACAAACATGACAAATATCGATTTAGAAACAGCAGGAAGTTGGTAAAATTGCACCGACTTCAGTTAAGACATTTCCTGTTTTTCATATTTGCTCAGGATTTTCCGCTTTTTTTTATTTTTTGTAAAAGTACTCTTTGTACATTTATCCATTTTCTTAAAATTCACCCTTTTTATAGATAGATAGATATACCTTTATTAGTCCCACTCGGGGAAATTACAGATACATTTTACAATACATTTTGCATGAATCTGTAACATTTTCAGCGATTTTTCATTGCTAATAATTTTTCGGCCAGTTATTTTACTGGTCCGATGTCTGATCTACAACTAGCCCCTAAATTAAAATGAGCATCAGACCAAAGAGCATTTCAGTTTCTCCAAAAATAAAACAAATTCTATGAACTTAAAGAAATCCTGAAATTCCCCTACATATTTTTCTTATAACCCAGCCTTGCAATGCTTATAAAAAAAAGTATTTTGAAAATATTAAAAGAGAAAGAAGAAACACACAGAAATCCAATGCTGGATACTTATATCATCCGTAAATGCATCCATATTGTCATGGTTCAAATAAAATCACAGGAAAACTATAACCGCGTCTAATCTACAGGTCAACGTCCATTATAGCTTCGCAGACAAATGATGCCCTCGTCAGGATGGAGATGAGACGTTAACCTGTCAATACAACAGTGAAGAACATCAGAGAAGGTGTCTGAGGACTGAAAACTTTCCTTCAAAGAACAGACGTTACAAAATATGGATTATTATTGGCTGTAAATAAATCTATGGCAGCTTCCTGGTGCTGAGGCAGCAGTAAAGAGATGAGTGCACATCCTGAGTGGATGAGAACCCTATGGAAACTGTAACTGAGCTTTGTGACACCGATTCTGTTTCAGTATCACGGAACTTATGGTTATATTCTAAAATTAAATTCAACTAAATCAGCCTCGATCGAATTTTTGCTTGCGACTCACGCGTCGCGTCGTCCTCTATTTCTCTACACTTTTTACTAAATATTTGTGTCCACACGTCCACAGAGGGTCGACTCCTGAACCATAGTATGTGTTGTCGGACCTGTGGACACTGTGGATGACACTGGACGTAGCAGACACAGAGGCTTTAATCTGTCGTGAAGGTGAAGCAGCAACAACATGTTCGGTTGTAAACATGTGTTACCTTACGTGTTGGTTGCAGAAGTGTACTCTTCACATCAAGGGCGGCAAATTCATTTTAGCTGAGGGACCACTTTCAGCCCGGTATGACCTCAAATGGGCCACACCAGTAAAACAACCGAGAAAAAAAAAAAGAAAATGACATTATGAACATGTTTTACATCTGAAAAATATACTTAAAAGTCTGAATAACAACGATCTGAAATGTCCTGAGGAAAATAACAATTACAATCACAGTGGGTGTAAAAAGGCACAAAACATTTAACGTCAGGCATATTTTTTTTTTTTCTTTTTACATTTTCAATTTTGGAGCTGTGGTATTTATAGTTTATTATGGTAGTATTTAATTGATCTGACCCATTATTTTAATCTTTTAATTACCTGGCTGGATAGCTCAGATGGTAAGGCACCAGGCTGGTGCATAGGTGACCTGGGTTCGATTCCAGGGATGAGTGTTTGGTGGGTTGTGTCAGGAAGGGCATCCGAAGTAAAAATTCCTGCCAAATCAAATATGCGAATTGGATTCACTGTGGAGACCCTGGAAGGAAAAAAAGCCGAAAGGAATCAGCATTTTCATCTTTTTAATTAGTAGCCCACTAGTAGTTTACTGTTTTTACTTGCACAGCAGCTTTTAAAGTCGGTTTAATTTATTCTTGTATTTAATTTTAATCATGGTGCTTTTATTCTTTGCTTTTAATTTAAAAAAAAACAGCTGTTTTTTGGTTTTTAATTAATTGCTTGATTGTGGGCTTTTCTCACGTTATTCCTTTCTCATGTCTGTCTCTCCTGCTCACACCTCCCGTTGGTTCTTTCCTCTCTCTCTCTCTCTTTCTCTTCCTTCTCCCTGTCCTTTGACCCCAGCTGGTCTGAGCAGACGACCATCCTCCAGGGGTCGGGGTCTGCTCAAGGTTTCTGTCTAGTAAAGGCAGTTTTTCCTTGCCGCTGTCACTAGTGTGTTGCTCCTGGAGGACTCTGTTGGGTTTCTGTTTGGTTGGGCTTAGCATGAAACGTTTTGGGATTAGTGTTGCTGTGATTTGGTGCCATTTTATTTCATTCATTATATTTAAGAGTCTACTAAATGCATAAATAAATAAATAAATAAATATTTGACACGATTGATTACGGTTGACTCACTGCACCTATAGATAGGTATTTATTTTACTACTGCACCTCCTTTATTGTTTTAGATAGGTTTTTTTATGTGTATTTGTGCACTTTTTCCACTGCATGGCCAGAGAGAAAGGCCATTTTTATTCTCTGTGTATTATATGTTGGATTGACAAATACAAATTGATTGATTGATTGATAAAACAGGATGTGACACTGTTGTTTGAGAATCTGGACTGAGCCAGAGTTTTTAATGATACAGTTTACAAGTGGACACAAACCTAGTGGAGGATCTCCATTTAGTAAAATATCTGCATTAGTCGTGGATTTTGGATCATAATATCCAAAAATACGACTACATCATCAATTTTTATTATTGCCTCACAGGTCTTGGGTAATTCACTGTGACGTCTATATATAAATGATCATTTACATTCACAAAGTTTATTGGCTGTGCTTTTTTCAGAGTGACACTTTTTTCCCCTTCTCTTTCCATTTGTGGAAGTTGTTGATAGGATTCCACAAATTATTTCAGAGAAAATTCCACACTGTTTCCATGACTTTTCACAAAATGATGATAATACCTTCCATGGTTGCTCACAGCCTTATGTACATGAACTGTAATGTACTTAATAATTACAAGAAAACAAAATATTCAGGTATTTTCACATTTAATAAAGAAAAATGATTAAACTAATGACCTACTTTCTAAAGATTGTAATTGTGTGCAAATCAAAATGGTGGAAAATGCATTATTTCTAGTCAGATTCTAGTAAATGAGCCTCCACAAACTGAAGGAAGTCTTTGAAATCGGCTCTATTTTGGCCACAGTTTGACTTCTCATTCTTTTATTACAGGAACAAATCCAAACTTGTCTCTCAATAGGGTTGAAAAAAGTGACAAAGGTGCAAAACAATGTGGATTCACAGGTGATTTTCGCATCAACATGGAAAAAAACTTGCAACTTATTTTGATTCAAAATGGCCAAAAATTGGTGTCGTTTGCATCCCTGCCTTTTCCAGAATAAAGGAAGACCAATATACATCGGCCGGCCAATATATCAGGCTGATATCTGGATTTTTTTCAATATCGGCTATCAGTCTTAATTTTCCAGCCTTTAATTTTAAAAAGGTTATTCGAAATTTGACCAGGCACCTGTGTGGGCAGCACTTGAAGTTCAATAAATGTTAAAACACTACTATGTGCACATGTATTAATAACAGAATTTATACTGCTGCATACAAGTCACAATTGTTTGACTGTTTCATTAGTAATTTATAGTCAATGAAAAGAAAAGTTGGTCTTCAATATTGGCCTAAAATCCACTGTTGATATCACCCATATCAGTCGACCTCCAGTCCAGAACATCCAGCCTGAGGATTTACAATTCCATGACTTATTTGTGTTTTTCTTGACCGTGGGAACCCTGCATTTAATACAATAAACCATCAATATATCAATTTTAAGGCACACATGTGAACCCTGTGGACCTGTTTGGTTCAGGAATGCTTGTAATGAGCTGGTAATGAGCTGAAAACAGAGGTTGTTGTATTAAGAAGAAACAGAGCGTCTAAGAATAACCACTGCATCACTGGTCAGCTGATGATCTCCAGCCATCACGCTGATGCATGAGTCCAAATCCCATCACACCTCTGAAATGTCAACAAACCTTCCTTATAACTCGCATACGCCACGTGGGATTCTGCTTCACTGGAGCCATGTCGTACCCTTTTTTTCTCCAGAGTTCAGTTTCTAGACTCGTGTCGGTTTCAGTCCACCGTTTCACACACTTGTAAAATGCTGCGGTTGAAGTCATCGGGCTGGTCAGCGTAGACGTAGTGTCCGGCTCCGCGGATAGTCTGCACGAGAAACAGGAAGTGAGGACGACAGAGGCAAAATCAGGCATTTCTGGCATTAACATTTACACTGTTAATAGTACAGTACTGTTTACATTTATGTAATGGTTACACTGTTTATAGTACTGTTTACATTGGTGTGTAATATTTACACTGTTGATAGTACAGTACTGTTTACATTTATGTAATAGTTACAGTGTTTAAAGTACTGTTTACACTGGTGTGTAATATTTACACTGTTTTTAGTACTGTTTACACTGATGTGCAATATTGCACTGCCCATCTTATTTATTTCCTCAAATATATATATATATATATATATTAACCGTATGTGTGGTCACCTTTGCACTGCAGCTAGTCATGGCTTAGGATTCACTTTAGTAATTTTGCACTTTTGTATTTTTCATATTTATTTTGTGTTATCAGTTGCCAATCAATGACATTTTGTTGCCAGATTCACTGTGTGTGTGTCTGTGTGATGACAAATAAAGGAAGTCTAAGTCTAATCTCTCTGTAAGTAGCTTTGGCCTTTGGCGTCTGAGTTAATGTTAGTATAAAAAATTATAGTTTTAAATAATTGCAACCACTTTCAAGCACTTTCCAGAACTTGAAAACACAACACTGAAGGTTAAATGTATCAGGAACCCACAGACTGGGGCAACACACAACATTAGACTATTCATTCAATGGACTTTTCCCCTCAATATTCACCGCTTTGCCAGTAAATAGACACATCCTGCAGCTCATATCCTTACAATGATTTCCACATGCGAGTTCGGCCTCATGCGTTTGATGACGCTGCCCGAATTGCTGTCGATGCTGGAGCGTGATCCGTAAATGATGGTGATGGGGATGTCGGGGTGAAGCTGGTTCATCCTCAGCAGCATCGGCCTCTTAGCCCAGCCGTTGGGAAGAGTCATATTCTTAAAAGCCGTTTCCCCGCTGCAAAAGACACAGAGGAAAATTAACCTAATGCGGGTACAAAATGGAAGAATTTTTTTTTTTTTTAAATAGACAGAACCGGACCGACCTGGGGCTTTGCACGTTCAGGTGGTAGATATACTCCGACACCGTGTTGTCGCTGAACATGGTGGAAAACTTCCTCCTAAAGTCGGGTCTCATCGTCTGGACAAGAGTAGGACCTGCAGGGGCCACACAGCTGTCACGCCGAACCATGTAGCCATTAAAGCACGAGGCTGCTTCATTATATTTTACACGATTATGAAGAACCGGGAGGGTTGGAGGGTACAAAGACACCGGGGTTTGTCTCAGAGCCGCAGCGTGAGAGAAAAGCTTTGGCGAAACTCTTGTGTAATTATGTGCTGGTGGTGTCAGTGGTTTTAATGAGCAGTCGGGCTACTGTCCTGCAGTAAAATATGTGAAAATATAACGATTTAAAGTAGCGAGAGCTTTATCACCAATCAAATATATACAATACATATATTCAGTGTGATACTGTGGGGGTTTACATTATTATTTTGTATTATATATGGTGCTGCTACGGATGCTTTTTACTCATATTTTGGGATTATTTATGCATTTAATCTGTAAAAACAAGAGACTAATGGAGTATAAATGTCTATACACTAGTATATGTGTCAATATGGATAAAACAAACATAAACCCAATAATTGAACTTATGAAAATGCTCCTAAAATAATTAATAAAGTTGGTTATCATGAATCAGGGGACTACAGATGAAAACTATCCTTCTGGCTAATTCTCGCTTTTTTAACCATGTGTAATCATGTGTTTTATGGAATTGCACTGTCCCCTTTCAAATAAACTAAACTGAACTAAACTAATCCGCTAAACGACTATTTGTGACTACAAAAAAAATAAATACACAAAAAAATACATTCTAAAATTTCTAGTTATTGCACATTTGTCATAAATCCTCGGGCCCACTGCAGTAAATACATTCAGTTTATACTTCTACATTCCAGTACATTGGTACTCCAGGCAGAACTTCACAACTCTTATTTTATACCACATACAAACCGGGGGTCAAAGGTTGCAATATGACCCGTGGGATGAATTTATGAAATGTAAAAATTACAACTAAAACATTTGCAAAAACTATAGTTCAGGTTCCAGATACAGACTGGGAAAAATGTGACCATAATAACCTATAAATACAACTTCAAATTTTTCTGTATGTAAATATAAATATTTTCATTTAATTTTCCTGCAGTTGCAATAAAACAAAGCATCATTTCACAAAAAAAAAAACCCATAAATAACCTGAACAAATACAAACAACCTGAAATATCTGAAGAGAAGTAAGTATCATTTTAACAATATTCTACCCGTTACTAAATGTTTTGTGTCTTTGTAGATGCACTATGATCTATATATTGCAATGTACATGTGTAAATTATTAACTGAGGTATAATATTGTTAACACTGCATTTCGTTTTCTCCACATTTTTCTTTGTGGAAATGTAAATATTTTAAAGTAATTTTCCTATATGTAGACTACAACAAAGTATCATTTCACAGAAAAAAAAAATTACCTGAACAAATATAAACAACGTGACGTTTTATATTTGTCTCTAGTGTCGCTGTAACAAAATTCTGTCTGTTATTAAATGTTTTGTGTGTGTTTGTACATCCACTGTGATCTGTAAGATGTAAAGTACCTGTGTGAATTATAAAATGAGGTATAATGCTGTTAAAATTACACATTTTTCTAAAGAGTTTTGAGGTTGTTAATGTTATTCACATTGTTTTAGAGGAGAGACATAAATATTTTCCCTACAAAAGGAAAGTTTGGAGTTGACATTATTGATATTATTGATTTGGCCTCTGAATTAAAATGAGTTTGACATGAATTTGACATATACTGGTGTTTAGAATCTAAACACCAGTAAATAGATTGCACTTATATAGCACTTTTCTACACATTTATGGTGCACAAAGCGCTTCATATTGGCTTCACATTCACCCATCCAGACACACACACACACACACACACACACGCACACGCACACGCACACACCAGACACACCATTTGTGTGACAAATGTAGGTCATTTCGTCACATTTGGATGTAGAAACACTCGATATAATCCCTTTAAGAACTTCATCTTATTCCTTTTGAGTTACTGTGAGAAAAATAATCTTTGCTCTTTAACACGATGTTGAAATAAATCCATCCAAACCTTCAGTATTGTTTGTATTTGATTTAACCCCGCGGTACCAGGTCTTACCCAGGGGTCCCACCAGCCTCAGTCCGGCCAGAGGGTTGAAGGGGCTGAACATGGCACACAGGGCTTTAATCCAGACTGGGATGGGGCGGTCGGCCTCGGTGGTGTCTGGACACTCGGGGAAACCCCACGGCTCCACCAGGATGATGTGTTTTACTCTGGAGAGACGGAAGAACCCACACATGAGTTCAGCTAAAGTTAATTTTTGTGTGTGTTTTTTTTACATTTTTCATGACATAATATTACAATTACATTCATGCACTACAAGAAGACATTCCCAATCCACGATGTCAGACAACAGACAAAACACAACAAATAAAACAAGACCAAAAAAAACAAATCAAAACAAAACCCAACAAAAGTAAGAGTGAGTCACAGAGACAAATGTTGACCTCTGACCTCTTAAGTCCTACTAGTCCTGCTCTGGTATATAGAGCTGAACCAATGTGGTGCGCTGGTAAATTTTCCATGTACCGGTAGTTTATAAATGGTTCCATATGTTGTATCTACTTCTTTTTTTCATCCTGTAGATTATTTTCTCCAGGTTCACACAAGTGTTTATTTCTTCAACCACATCTTGATTAGAAGGGGGCGGGGTCTAATTGTCAACAAAACATCTGTCAGTTCTTTCACGTACATGTACAGTTTGAGTTTAGCAGACAGACACACACACACACAAACCCCTCGGTTGAATGAAAGTGTATGTTCCTTCCTCGATACCACATCTAAAGCACAAAGGTGATACATGAATTATATTTCTGTAATTTCTCTGGGTAATATACAGCTAAAGTTAAGTTTTAATAACCACCTATGGCACAACAGGCCACAACAGGAACAATGAGTTCCGCTTAAATAAGGACATGTGTCCCTGACCAAGAGCATCTCCTGTAATAACTTAAAGGCCATTTGGAACAGAGAGATAACAACGAGAGGACAGGAAGAGAGAATTTTTTTCTTTTTTTTTTTTTTAGCGTTACTGATCAAGAAGAGCGATAAAGGATTGAGGACATTTTATCAGACGTCCCTCGGGGAGCGCCGGGTGCCGGTAGAAGCTGGGAGCTGGAGACGAGAGGAGATGATTCCTGAGAGATAGAGGCCGGTGGGAGGAGAGCGGTGTGGAGGACACTGCCGTTATCAGACCGCCAGCTCCTACGGGCACAGCTGCTATAGCCATATCCTGTAAAGGTGGCGGCGAGCTTCGCTATAGTCGTGTTCACGCTGAGAGGGCAGGGCCATTAGTCAAAAGCAGCGTCCTCCTTCTCCTTCTGGGAATATTCATTTTATTTGTTACTTCCTGGTGCAACAGGAGCAACTCATTTCAGAGGTTGCGCAACAATCCTCCGCAGTTTGTGCAAAATCCTCTGCTCTTGCAATTACAATAGTGTATTTAATCAAAGCTGCATCCACTGTTTTTATAGACTTTCGTGGGTATTGTTAATATTATGTCTACCTACTGTTTACACTGATGTGCAGTTCACTGTTTATAGTACTATTTACATTGATACGTGGTGCGTCCACTGGTTGTAGTGCTGTTTATAGTACTGGTTACTGTCTATACAG
>JAPTHA010000009.1:18594582-18606293 GCA_029814585.1 Gymnapogon annona
GCGGCCCCCACTTTGAAAACCACTGGTTTAAACAATAAGAAAAGATATGCGGTCACCATGCGCCTCTCAATAGAGACACACTGTAGGAACAGTTCTTAGTTCTCTTTAGTTCTTAAAACCTTTTGTCATGTGTTCCCACAGCATAGGAACTACGAACTACAACCATAGTTCTAAAAAATGATTTAGCTCCTATTCATGGTCAGGGTCTTTTTCTGTTCTACAGGAACTATACGACAGTGTTTGCTGGTTGGTCGACCTTAGGCCACACCCATTTTTGTGTCTTTTGCGACAAAAGACAAGTGTATTACGGTGAATATAGCGCAGCTGTGATCCGCTCGTATCTGCATGTGTGTGAACTACTGAGAAGAGAAGGAACACACGTCTGGTCCATGAACAGATGAAGAGAAGACAGTAGAGTGTGGACGAGTTCATTCTGTTGTTCATCAGTGATTATGGGACGTACGGCGCTAAATCCATGTTCACTCTGCTGTTGACACGGGCAGCACAGAGACGCCAATAAACATTTTACGGAGAGTATCACTCCGTGGCATTTGTATTATATATTATTTATATATAGTATATATTATTCTGTGGGGTTATAGATCATTTTCCATCCCTAAATGTATGAAAGTGGTACCGTGCGCACTTTGGATAATGCAGAGTAAGTAATTACGTCACACCACTTCGTACCATGGTTCTACTGCTTGTGTTAATGCACAACTAAAAAGTTCCACTGG
Source organism: Gymnapogon annona (assembly GCA_029814585.1). Taxonomy (NCBI): domain Eukaryota; kingdom Metazoa; phylum Chordata; class Actinopteri; order Kurtiformes; family Apogonidae; genus Gymnapogon; species Gymnapogon annona. The sequence continues at coordinate 18,595,320 of JAPTHA010000009.1, forward strand.
GGAGAGTAGTTCTTACAACTAAATTTCAGGTGAAGAGTTCTTAGAACTAATTTCTTAGCAGTACTCTGTGGGAAAGTGCCTTATGTCTCAAACAGTTCATGTGGCTTTTTTTTTGTCTGTTGTTGTGGGTTGTTGAGGTTGTCTTCTTTTCAACTGCATTGCTCAATGAAATATTGAAAATAAAGAAAAACATTAAAATACAAATACAGTGTCTCTATTATGTGGCGTGTTCTCGTGGTCTCCGGTGCCTCTACCTGAGCCGTCGGCATCGGGGAGTCCGTCACCGTTTCCTCCCGTCGTCCCAGTTCCATCAGGCCTTTGGACCGGTGTCCATTGAGCAGGTTTTCTGCGCTCCGGGCCGGGGACTGGGGGCCTCCGGCGTGGGAGATGGAGGACGCGGCCAAGCTGTCCTCGATGTCCTGGTGCATGTCCACTCTGGTGGGCCACGACTGCCTGCAGAGAGCAGACGGAGGGGAGGGAGGGGTCAAACTCAGGATGCTTTACGAACAACATAAGAGTTATGATTGGTCATATGCTCGGTCATCATTTCAGGGTTAATTAAATTGTAATTTATCAAACATGTAAAATAGGCTAAGACAGGGATGTCCAACATACGGTCCGTGGACCAAAAGTAGCCCGTGAAAGGCACCAGTACGACCTGTGGGATGAATATATGAAATGAAGATAAATACACTGAAGATACTAATCCAACATGTATTGTACTGTTGGTCTATGATCCACATACGAACAGTATGACCTGTAGTGGGTCAGACCAGTAAAATATACAGTAATAAATAAATAACGGTAAGCATTTTCCCTTGTTGAAATGTAAAAAAGGAAAAAGGGTATGAAATGACATTTACAATTTATCCTTTCAAGCAAAATATAATCGATAAATATGAAAAGTAAGAGAAGTATGAGTTGAAATGTAGAAAAAAGTTTGGACTATACTTTGCTTATAGATTATTGCCTTATTATTTTACTGGATCACCCTGTTGGAGCTCCAGCTGGTCTGAATGTGATCCCTGAAACAACGTGAGTTTGATGCTCCTACTAGAAGAGTTCCACATCACACAACAGTGGTTGAAAAACGGATGTTTTCAGCCTTCTGGTAGTAACACAGACAAAACAGACCAAAGGCACTTTCGCACAGAGTAGTTCTAACAACTTAGTTCTAAGAACTATCCAACTCAATTTTAGCTCAAAGACTACACGCTGGTTGTACAACATCAGAAGACGAGAGAAAAACCTGAAAACTACAGCTTTAATTATTAATGTTCTGGGGTTTTTTAAGCCTGTTATATTTCTCATTATGTAAAATCCTCATCTAGAAACTAAAACTGTCAGACCAAGTTAAAACAGAGGCCAGGATATTCCAGTGCGTGGGTCTACAGAGGCTGAAACTGGCAAATACAACACACACTCTCTCCCATTACAGCCCAACAGTAACACCACTTCAAAGACGCTGATTGTAAAATCAGCATCAGTAAAATATGTAAATGTAATACTACATGTTTTATTTTTATCTAACAGGGATGAATACATAATGTGAACGTGTCACGAGTTGCTTTGTTAAAATCCAGGTCAAGGTTTTTCTTAAACAGCCCCAGAGATGTGCTAATAGTAGACCGATATTTGTGTTACATCGCTGCTGTGGGTCTGTAGGTATCGTCTAAAACTAAAACCTCTCTGCATAAACACGGACGACCCAGACCTGCAGGATCGGGGTCTGGATGTGAACGTCAGTCTTTGCAGAGTTTATTTAGGTTTTGCAGCTTGTGTCGGCTCTGATTTCCCGAGTTTAACCAATAAAAACCCCAATGTCCATTGTGCGACCGAAACCATCGACTGCAGAATCAAGCACAAAGTCTTCAGTACGAGTAAACCTCCACGTCTTCTGAACATACACACCATCTTCCTGATGCAAATCAATATACACTCCCCCCGCCCCCCCAAGATAAGCAATGTTGGGTCGTACAGCCAAAAACACAAACCACTGTACCAGTCATTCTAAGCTGCAGCACCGAATTTTATCTAAATACACACAGCACACTTGACTGCATTTGATTATTTTTTCCTTTCAGGTGGAGCTTTTGGTGAAAACAAAGCAACTGGCGACAAAAAAAACAACAAAAAAGCACACACAAAAGGAAAAACACGAACATTCTCCACAATATCCTCTGTTTCAGTGACATTTAGGAGATTCAAAGGCTTGTTTTCAGCTTTACCACCTGTACAAGTGCAGCTAAGTTTGTGTTTTTTCCACAGGGTCAGAGCTTTGTGCCAAGACTATTCCATTACAACCCACAGCTTCAAAAGGTACGTTCCCACTGTAGGAACCTTTCGTAGTTCGTAGAACATTTTAAATGTGCTTTCTCACACCATAGGAACTAAAGTGGGTTCTCTTTTAGTTCTCCAAGAACAATATGATGTGGGTGTTTGCTGACTGGTGACTATGTGATCTGTAGTGAGAGCATGTAAGATGTAGAAGAGAAACTGGAGAGATGGAGGTTTGCCCTGGAAAGGAAGGGAATGAAGGTTAGCCTTAGCAAGACAGAGTACATGTGTGTGAATGAGACGGACCCAAGTGGAAGAGTGAAGTTACAGGGAGAAGAGATAAAGAAGGTGGAGGATTTTAAGTACTTAGGGTCGACAGTCCAAAGCAATGGAAAGTGTGGAAAAGAGGTGAAGAAGCGTGTGCAGGCCGGTTGGAATGGGTGGAGGAAAGTGTCAGGTGTGATGTGTGATAGAAGAGTTTCAGCTAAAATCAAAGGAAAGGTGTATAAAACTGTGGTGAGAGCAGCCATGTTGTACGGACTAGAGACAGTGACACTGAGGAAGAGACAGGAGGCAGAGCTGGAGGTAGAAGAGATGAAGATGCTGAGGTTCTCTTCGGGAGTGACCAGGATGGATAGGATTAGGAACCAGTAGAGACACCGCTAAACACTTTATGAAGATTGTCTTGGGACTCCGTAGCATTTGTAGTATATTATATATTATTCTGTGAGGTTCCTCAAATGTTGACTTTGATTATCAACATAAATATAGATCATTGTGTGTGTGAAAGCTATATCGTGTGTTAAAGCGCTTTGGAGAATGCAAAATAAGATGGCGTCACACTGATCTGTACCATGGTTCTACTGCCTGTGTTAATGCACAACTAAAAGGTTCCCCTGGGAGAGTAATTCCTATAATTAAATTCCAGGTGCATAGTTCTTAGTTCTGCACTAATGTGGTTCAGATATGGACCCTGCACATAATATTAAACATCCTGTTTTTTACATCTTCTTGTTACAAATGTTATCTTCTTATAGTACATTAACAGTGTTTATAGTGTTCATATAGCAAAAATATAAGTTCTTAGCCGAGAACTGCCTGTATAGATTTGATTATGTGGACACAATAAAAATAAATATTCTTGAACCTCAGTGTCCAGTCTGTGTGTTATACGACGCTTCATGCTCCTGAACTAGTCTACAACCATATGATCCTGATCAATCCTGGTGTTTTCATCTTGGAATATGTCAGATCATCAATTCTTCGGTTCAATATTTGAGTCGGATCTCACAGAAATCACCCACTCACACACACACACACGCACAGAAACATCTATTTAGAGACCGCGGGTGTGTTAGTGTCCATGTGAGTGCAGGTGATCCGGGTCTGGCTTGGGACCCGGTCTGTGTGCGCTAATCATCAGGTTGCCTTTAAACTCATTAGTCTGGATCTTCTCAGATCTATGGGATGCTGGACATTCATCTGAGCTTGAAGACAAACTCCTGCTGCTCGTCTGATCTGGCGCCAAGCGAGTGTGGAAAACAACGTTTACATCTAAACCAGGGGTGTCAAACATAAGGCCCGTGGGCCATACCTGGCCCGTGGGATGAATTTGTAAAATGCGCAAATTAAACATATATTTCATATTCAATATACAGTCTAATTCAATCTCAAGTGGATCAGGAACAGAAAAACACTATCACAATTTGTTGTACAAAAAGTAAAAAGACACGAAAATGTTTAGATTCACATACCATCTGGTTTGTGAAGTGAAAAATCTGAACAACTATGAAGTGTCTTTTAAAAAAAATGCATTTTTTTTCAACATTCTGCCTGTTACTAAACATTTCCTGTCTTCAGATCCACTGTGACCTGTATGTTGTAATGTACGTGTGGAAATCATAAACTGTGGCGTAATATTGTTAAAATTACTCTTATTTTTCTACAGAAATTGCAGGTCATTCCTGTTATTTCACATTTTTTAAAGAATGGTTGATAGACGTAAACATTTTCCTTAATATAGTTGGACTATTTTTCATTGTAAAACCTAGTTGGCATTATTGACAGGTGATTCTGTTATTATTCCACTAGTCCGGCCTGTCTGAGCTCCTATTGGTCTGGATGTGGAATCTTTGACACCCCTGGTCTAAACAGACGTCTTTGAGGGGTTAATGGACGCTGCTCTCTGCCGGGTTGTGCTGCTCCCTCGCTCCTCTCTTCCTTATTTGTTCCTCTGCTCGTTTTTCTTTTTATAACTGCACACCATCCTGCTCTCTTCTTCCTTTTAAGAGGAACAATGTTAGGAAGGAAGCTCTGAGTGCACACAAACACTGGGGCGATACGTCCAGGTTTCTGCTGTTATGACGACCGACCCGTGGTTTAATTTTTATTACTTTTAACTCCAGCCGGAATTAAAAGAATGTAAACTTTTACGGCCGATCGCAGTGGAAAATCTGAGAGACTGAATTCAAATACTACGAGTACTGTGCTAATAGTTCGCATAATCCACCCCCCCCCCCCGCTCGAGGGTGGTGAAACGCCCCGCAGATGCAGGTGGAGGCCTTCTGAACCCAGAAATGGAAATGAAACCTTTGGAGATCTGAACCGAGCCAAGGAGGCTCTGCAGAGCGGAGATAGGTCAATTACCCTCTCCTCGGTTCATGCTATGACTCAGATAGTCATTATGATGATGTGCAGTGATATTTCTCGCCTGCACTGCTCATTAGTTGGCTAAAAATCTGAATGTGTTCTCGGGCCTCAGCATGGGAAAGGTCACTTCCCAGTTCACACACACGCACACACACTCCCTTAACGGTATTGTTAAGATGCACATGATTATTCCGGCTCTACTGGTGTTCACGGAGGGTGGGGTTTTACCTGAAGTGGGCCTTGATGTTACTGGGGCTGGAGGAGCGGGTCTGCACCTCCTTCTCCTGCTTCTCCCTCAGGATCCTCTCTGCCAGCAGGTAGTACGTGGCTGTGATGTGGTTGTATTTGTTTGTCTCCAGGGCTCTGAAAGGACACGGGAATATTAGGAACACAAGTGGAGGATGATGGAGGATGCGATTCAGAGACGCTTGGACTTTTTATCAGGAGCTAAGGACTAGGGATGGGGATCGAGTTATTCTGCTTGGTTATGACTCTGCTTATCAAAGGTTCCCACACTGAACTGCAACAAGTAAGAACCAGGGTTCTTACATGGTTTTTAAAGTATGTACATACTGTATTTATTTGATCTGTTATATATTGCACTTCTGCTATTTGCACTTCTGATTAGATACTAAACTGCATTTGCCCTGTACTTGTACTGAGTAATGACAATAAAGTTGAATATAATTGCATCTAATAATAACAGCCAATAGCAAAAAAAGAAATACAAAAATTTGAAATAAAATTAGTAGAAATTAAAGCAGAACAGATTGTTTTTTTTTAAAAAAAACAAGGGAAGATACTTGGCATTCTTTCAGACACAGTCTTACAGAGCCAAAGAATAAGATTTAATGAGATTAATAAGATAAGAATTTACCTGGGTTCTATATGAGAGCACCCACTGATTTTCTTTTAAGAGATAAAGCTTTATTTTTCAAACTGAAAATAGCTTTGGTTATACCTGCATGCACTTACACTAAAATTCAAGCACTTTTAAAGTCTTGAAAACACAACATTGTAATTCAAGCACTGTCAAGGATTTCAAGGACCCGCACAAACACTGAAGAACTCTTCCTGTACGGTCACTTCCCTCAGTGTATCCTCGTGGAACGGCTTGTGATTCTAATTTGCGAATGGAGGCGTCCTACTCAGGTGGATTAGATCAGAAACCTCTGTTATTATGGGATGTGGGAGGCAATATTTATGAACCACCGTGCACTTTTGACCTGCTGGGTTTTATTTCTCGTCGCTCTGCCCTTATTTACCGTTTCATCGCTGTTGTGTTGGAATGTTTCTGACATATTCTTTGATGTCCTATTCCATCGCGGCTCTCTGAAGTGAATCGCAGCACTGGCAGCTAATTATCTCGACGCGGCTGATGGAGACACACGCTTTCGTTTGCTTTGGCAGACTTTCTGACGATTGGGTTAGATTTTTGTGCCTACTTTGGACGGAGCTGTGATTGTGCGTCTACATTCAACACTAATTGCATCATTGTGTAAACTTTGCGGTACAGAGTCACAATGGTAAAAGTACACACAACGTTAATCAGATAACTTTATCAATTCTGAGGGAAATAGTTTTCTTCCAAACGCTCCATAACAGTGTAAAGATAGAAAAGGTGTACAAATTGAGGAATAGCAATAATAAAAATAATAATACAATGATATGTAACAATATGTGATTCATTCTAAAAAAAGACTATGTGCAATATACAGTATATACAATATATATACTGTATACACCATTTACCACTTGAGTCCAATTGTATTTATGGTGCATGTTGTGTTTGCAATAGGAATGCCTACAAGTGGTTTGTGATGGATTATATTTAGGACTTTTTACCAAAAGAACATCGACACTACAACGGGCTTTTATTATTCTGGGGAAAATAAACAAGCTCCTTGAGACGACGGAGCTCTTTTGCATGAGCTTCAGATGTGTTTTAGCTGCAGGGGGAATTGAATTCATGTACAGAATAATTTTCTGGTCTCAATAAGCAGTTCATCTCGGTGAGTGATGAAGGCGCACGTGTCCCGGCAGCTCGACAAGCTGGAAGCGGAACCCAGGAACGTATGTGGCAGATGGTTCTACGCACAAGCGGAGCGCGGGAGTTTGATGTCATTCAGAGAAAGTCAAGCACATAAAGCTGCCAGACAGAGCACGTGGTAATTAAGTTTTACCATTATCGAACCACAATTACAATATTACAGCTCCGTCTTACATTAACTACAGCCCAGCATCTGGACACGCCTGGACTGAGGAAGGACAAATATTCCCAGTATGGGAATATCTCAGTACCTGAACATCGACACGCTCCTTTTTCCTCATAAACAACCTACATTTACGGCTCAAACTAATGAGGATTATGATTTACTCTTGATGAAAAGCCCCCAAAACTTGAGTCTTATTTTTCCAACAAACAACAAACTTTTAACCCTCAAAGAGCTGCTGGTGACAAAAGCATCTCTTGATCTAAAATCTAAATAAATATAAATACATATATAATTACTATCATTACTCAATTATCAATGAATATTGTTGTTATAATTATTATTTCATTCATGGACCCGTTGGTACCAGTACTGTTAACCAATGCTAGTACAGTTAATTATTATGATTATTATTACTATTATTTATTGTTAAAATTATTAATTACTATTATTATTATACAACTGTATATTACTAAAAAAACTCACGATGTCTCTGTATATTACTATATAACAATAAGGGTATAACTATAGAACTGTATATTACTACATAACTGACGATGTTTCTTTATTGATCTTTACTGTTGCACTCAATCTGTTCTTTTCTTTTCTTTATTTCTATTTACATATCTATAGTATTAGGAATCGCTCTTATTTTTCATCATATTTTGCAGTATCTCTCTGTGTGTGTCATGTCTTATATGTGCAGCTGTAACCTGAAATTTCCCCCGTGTGGGACTAATAAAGGTATCTAATCTAATCTAAATGTTTAACCCTTTCATGCACAGCAGTCACCACAGTGGGCAGCTATTCAAGTGTTGTTTTCTGTTATGTGAATGTCACAGTCATAGCAAAATCCTGAAGTAGGTTATCATCATTCATGCATGAAAGGGTTAATGACTTCTGAACCAGTAATTTTCCCAATATGTGTAAATAATTCTTCTAAAATACAGTTATTCATCCTTTCATGGTCATCAGATATGACCCATTTGGACATTCAGTGACTGTGTTACCGTGGAAACACCCTCATCTTCTACGCCAACATTTATTTACCGGTAAATACATAGACAACTGTTTTTTTTTCATGTTCAGTTAATGACATATTTTGCTGAAAGTTAATTTTTCTTTGGTTTACTCTTTTAATACAATAACCTTGAACCTTGAATATACACTGAGCTTGATCATCTAAACGATCAGCAAATTAATCAAGGAAAACGTACCATTTTAAAGGGAAAAGTACAAAATTTAAAGGATAATACTACAATGAATGGTGGCACGTCACGTAGGAAAAGCTAATGTGAAGGAAGATTCATAGACTCCTTAAGGTTCTTTAGGGGTCGCGTCTGAAAAATCATCACATCTGTGAAACAAATGCTTGTCATTTTTGCTTGAAACGGTTGAAGTCGGCTGAATTGATGTCCATTTTCTGTTTTGCTTAAATAATAGATTAGTGTGTTGCTGCAGGACTTAAGAGTGACATTGAAACCCCCCCCCCACTCCCTTCCACACACACAAACACTCACACACACCCCACCCAGTAACCACCGACTGTTTTTACCTGGGGCTCGTTGTGAATTACGAGACTGTGACCTCAGTGACCCAGATGTTTGTGAGGCGTCTACAGAAACAGAAGCCCATTCCTCAGAGTCCCGCGGCAGCAGGATTAGTGCTGAGCTGTGCATGTTAATGAACTAATCAAACCCTGAGCACTGCTGCCAACAGCCAAATGCATTTACACACCGCGTGCGTCCCACACTCAGGACGGGTTTTAACCTTGAGTCCAAGACAAAAACACAGTCGTTTCCACTAAGCATCAGATTTGGTTGGCATCAATAATACCCCAGATTCCTATTGTTTATACCAGGATATTTTAGTGAGATTGTAAAGTGAGTTAGATCCCTCTCATGACAACAGAATGATGAAACTGCAAAGTTGACTTTAACTATGTGTCAATCATTCAATTTTTCCCTTTTTCTATTGAACAAGCAGCACTCAGACCCTTTCAAGGCTTTCAAGACATCAACTATTGAATATTCCCATCATGTATTTATGCTTGACAGGACAATTAACCTGTATGTATCTGTTTGTGAGTGTCCTTCAATCAGGTTCTGACCTGGACTTGGTCCCTGAGCGCCTTCAAAGGAAACTCATCAATGACATGCTAATACTGGATGCTGTGTATATAATGGGTACAATGCAGACTGAATTTCCCTGTGGGGATAATAAAAAGAGTTCACCTTTAACCTAACCTTACTTCAGTTAATCATTAAGTCTATGGAACATCAAGGTGTTTGTGAGAAGCATCCCTAATGTCCTGAGTGATTTTGTGAGAGGGTTTGTCTTCTTTTATATTCATAGACAGCCCTTCATTTTACAATGGAACAATTACTTTCAGTGACAGGAATGTCAGGAAATTGTGATTAAACATCACATTTCTGAAGATGTAACTCAGCTTTTGACACCTTTTATTTTAATATTTACTCCACATCATCAGTTTTTGCAGAACAAGATCCTTCACTTGAGGTGAAGGTAAAAAAAACAAAACAATTAAAAACAGGCCAGTTTTAAAAAAGTTTTTATCACTATATCAATTATAAATTCATGCGTATTTGATAGAAAAGGCAGGATATGTCATTTACTACAAGACACGTAGATAGCAATTTTCTGTGTTCATGAACTCTAAATCCACAGGCTACACTAACTTCAGCCTATTATTATGCTGCTGCTGCTGCTGCTGGTTTCATTGACCGATTAACTGTTTCTCTACATTTTATTGCCATCTTGGTATATACATAAAAATGTAAAAATGTTGAAAAATATCTTTGTTGTTCAGAGCAATCGTCCAAAACCAAACAGACAAATCGTATTAGATAAATGAGGGAAGCAGGGGAAGTAAAAAAAGATTGAAACGAATCTCAGTCTTTTAACACTTAACAGAACAATCAAGTGTTAAAGTAAATGGATGTGAGCTTCCAGAGTTTCCCCGAATTCAAAAGAGGGAATGCATTTGTGATCCCATTGGAAAAAGAGACACTACGAGACACATAAATTATTAAGTCACTATGAACAAACCATCTGCAGCTCTTCTCCTCTTTCACATTGTTCTGTTCCTCCACTCAGACCGAGGCTCATACAGTCTGTTATAACACAGTACTGTGCAGTTTCAGAAGAGAACGCGACATACAACACGGTGCCGTTCAACAGATGCACGCGTGTTTGATGCTCAGTGGGAAGCCTGGCTCCTGCAAACTGCTACAGACGTACGCTCCAGGTCTGTTTACTGCAATCTCATGAGATCTATAGGGTGTAAACTCACCGACACATAAACAATCCCATTACAGAAACAAAGGGGAGTTCATGTGGAGAAGAGAAAGGACAAAAGGTGCAAATGGAAAATGTCAGCACTTTCGTACCACGTGTGCGTTTTCAGACGAAGATGAAGGTGAACGGTGAAACCGGGCGGATGGGAACGCGTGTGAACTTGAAATCGGTGCCTTTTACTCGTCTAAATGGCGTTTCGCAGCGTGAGGCAGTGCGGTGGTTGTCTGTTGTAGCTGCAGGGTAGACACGAGCGCTTACGCTGGAAAAAAACCGAATGGAAGTTAAACGCGCACTTCACGCTTCAGGAACACATGTGTACGCCCGCCGTGTTGTGCGTCTCCTTGCTGTGGCCAAATGAGGCGGACATGCTGACATTTTCCACAGGCCTGAGACGGTATGGACTGCAACAGATGGAAGTACATGTGGATGTATGTTTTCACTGTGTGTGTGTGTGTGTGTGTGTGTGTGTGTGTGTGTGTGTGTGTGTGTGTGTGTGTGTGTGTGGGTGGGGGGGGGG
>JAPTHA010000009.1:18674772-18691359 GCA_029814585.1 Gymnapogon annona
GCTGACAATTCTATGACATTTCGTTACCAGATTCATTGTGTGCCTGTGTAATGACAATAAAGGAAGTCTAAGTCTAAATATCTGATCATTACAATTATCAGAATTATTCCACGTCGTCTCAATTTTCTGGCCACGTCAATGTGTTCATAGTGATACCAGTTGTAAGTAGTTAAGCCCCTGAACAGAACATCCAGACCATCTATCGCCTGGTATCTAACACTGGTATCTGCTAATATTCCTGCCAGGATCCATGGATACATCAGGCCATTTGCACTGATAGCAGTGACTGATGGATTTGACTGTCATTGTCTGAGGCCGGTGTCTGATTACAGCATCCGATCACAGCTACAGTCCTTTCACTTCTGTTTCAGTATGGCTAAATTGAGATCAATATTCTACCGAGTCGTATAAGAATCCTCTTTAAATCTCCTATGACTGAGAATGCACAGAGAACATAATAAGAAATGAGGTAAATTATGAGGATAGCAATTAGTGCACTAGTGGTGAGTAACAAAACAAAACAAAAAGTAACAAAACAACCTAAAAACTAATTATCTCAATATAAAACATCTCTAACAGCTACTGGCTAAATTGTTTATTAGTTATAGACCAAAATTTCAGGATCGCGGTTCATTATTTCTTATATTGATGCTGGTCCGTGATAACAAAATAACATGTTGCATTAAAAACTGAATAATCTGTCTTTTCGACATACATACAATAAAATACCACATAATCTGTAAGTAATCATTTATAAACCAGCTCTCGTCTGCATGTTTTCTGCTCCATCAGTCAGTTCAGTGAAGGATAGAAGGTGTGTTTCAGGCGTGAAGGTCTGGACGAGCCTCCTCCCTGATGGGTTTTTTTATGACGCTGCGTCGGCCGTCGGTGCGTCTCTGGCTGTAGACGTCCAACAGAGATGATCACGGTGCACCAATGGTCTCAATGCTCTTAGATGGGGTTAGAATTAGAGGTCAGCAAATGGGGGTTTTATAGACCATTGTAGTAATTACAGTTTGGATAAAGTGGAGAGTGGATCGCCCCGAACATAACCCCATTAAAGTCAAAAAGAGAAATTAACTATATTGGAAACCACATTACTGATGTCCCGTCATCACTAACATGGATTTGTTTTTTTTTTAAAGCAGTCGTTTTCCTCTTTGTCCTTTAGAAAACTGACCATAAAAGCCAGGCTTTTGGAAAAGTGGAAGAGTTTTTACTGTTTTTGTGATCAAACATGCCATTTACATGTAGACAAGAGGAACAAAAATGTACGTTTTGCAAAATATCTGCAATAATCTAAACGGTTCAGATTGACGAGTCACTTTATTAATCCCATAACTGACTATTTGGCTTAACAGTCGCTTCAGGAATGTGATCAACAGAGACCTTGACTATTTATCACACATTATTCCTAAATTATAGTTGTAATAAAAGAGTCTTAAGTCAATAAAATCAATGGCCCCTGATTTATTCTATCTTTATTTGGAATCACAAATGAACTCTTGATGCAACACCATCACAAATATTACCGGCAGTAATATCAGCAAAACCTGATCTACTTAAAGATAATAACTTATGATACATTATGATTTCTGTAAGTGAAGAACGAAAAATAAACCTTAATAAACTCATATATTCACTGCACCGTGGATTCCGTTCACAGAATCAGATAATGATGAGTTTCAGCCCAGTGCCTCTTTAACACACTCCGACTTCAGCTTCCATCTACAAGTTTCCCACAGGTTTTAATAAAGATATTGATATTAGTTGCCAGTGTATCAATATTTCATCCTATTCCTTCTTCCCGCTATTTCCTCCACGGTTTCTTGTTAATTGCGCAGAGCTGCAGACCATACATCTCTTTGGAAAAACGTTACTTGTTGCTGGAATAAATCCCAGACGTAACAAAACTTAAGCTGAAGTACATCTTAATGAGTTGTTCCCCAAAGCCTTAGAGGAGGCTATGTGTGTTTGTGTGTGTGTGTGTGTGTGAGTAGCATTCGGGCTCAGCTTCACAGTAAGGAATAGTTGGCTTAGTGTAAACGCTGGAACGGGCACAAAAGAGCTCTGGAGGCTGCGGCATCATCTAATACCTGATGTATGTCGTCAACATGCAGTATAAGCTCTTTAATATTCAGCCGCCTCCCTGTTGACGTGTAATCGCAGTCTGTACGGGTGAAGCGGTTCACATGGAGTCGCTCCCCGATGTCTGGCTTAACCTTATTTCTTCAAATAACCTTCATGTGCATGTGGAGATACAGCAGAGAACAATCGGATATTGTTTTAAATATTCAACGTTGCCATAGAATTGCGTAGGAGGCATTTTATTATTCTATTAAATATGATGGCGCGTGTAACAAGGAAGGACATTTACAGTGAAATTGTGGAGCATTCTATAATATTTGTTTGATATTAAATATGGGTTAAAGCTAGGTCCAAATGTATTTGAATTTAAACAGGCGTGTAGAAATGCGATTTTGTTGATCAATATGTTTGAATATCAATGGGTTTTCATCTGTTTATTTTAGGGTGTTAGGGAGAAAAAAAAAGTACCGTATTTTCTGGAGTATAAGCTGCTCCAGAGTATACACCGCACCAGCCAAAAACACATAAGGAGAAAAAAACCTGTATAAGTCGGGCTGGACTATAAGTTGCATTTTTGGGTGAAATTTATACAAGATCCAAGACCACGAACAGACATTTCATCTTGAAAGGCAAGTTATAATAATAACAGTAGAATAGAGAACAACAGGCTGAATAGGTGTACAGTATGATAACAATGCACACTGATGGATATTCAGCTACGTGAAGCATAGACAACCAACTGAATACATGTCTGGTATGTTAATGTCACATATTAACAGTTATTCACACAACTATGGCATAAAGAACATGCTAACAAGTTTACCAAACTCTCCATCTCACTGCAAATCACTAAATCCATTGAATTATTTACCCTGGATGTCTCTTTTGAACAACTCCTAATTGGTAGACGAAGCGTCTCTTCCTCTTCTTCGTGGCTGTGGTCAGACTCAGCATCAGCTCCAGTTCCGATTATTCTGGTCTTTCTGAATCCCAACAGGATGGTTTGTGTTGTCACTGAAGTCCACGTTGTTTCCATCCAAACAATGACTTGTAGTACAGTTACATGGCTCATCCTCCCGGTTGCCGTGACGCTGTGCTTTCCATCCGTCATCCACTGCTCCCACAGGTGACGCAAGACTACCTTAAAGCTCCGGTTCACAGAGACGTCAAGTGGATCAAATGTATAAGCGCCCCCTGGCCAAACTATGAAAAAAAATATGATTTATAGTCCAGAAAATACGGTGGTTATTCATCATCAGTTTGTAGTATTTTTCTTCTTTTCTCTTGTGGTGAGATTGTCCATTTTTTGGGGGGGTGATAAACTTAGAGTTTGATCAGTCCCATAAATAATAAAGTGATCTAACTCCATATGTATTTGCCGCTTAGAGTAATGCCAACATTTTAAATGCTGTAATAGGGAAAAGGGGGTGGGATGAAAAGAAGTGTTTACTTCTTCCCAATCCCTTTTCATATGTTTAATGGCACCAGAATTATGTTAAAAGCTCTTAGGATTATAATAGGATTTTTATGGGTGGTGTTTATTTGTGGTTGTTGCTGTGAATTGTATACAACCCGAATAATAAACCATTCATTGAGTCATTCAATATAACAGTTTTCTTTTCGTATTAGCCAGTGTTTCTGTAGCTACAGACACAGATGTCGACTTACATTTAATTATATGTGGAAACTGATGTGACCTTTTTTCTAATTTGAGCGTTTTCCATTATATCTCCGCTCCCTCCTTCACACCACTAATGAGATACAAAGCCACTTGTCTTCAAGGTCAGGTTAAATTACTCCTTGCCGTCAACACACACACACACACACACACACACACACACACACACACTGTACGTTTCATTTGGGTCTTTTCTTTTAGTCTAATTTCAACCCTCCTGCCCTAAATAACCTGAAAACAGCTCCCGGTCTTCATGTCTCTGTTTGTTGCCTGGAACATGTAGTGATGCAAATGAGTCTGTTTTGTGCGTGCTGCGTCGTCTCGCAGCGCTGGTGACATTTGGAAAAGCGCTCGGTTTCTGTGCGCGGTCGACTTGCGGAGGGCGTCCGTGTGTGTCCCTGCGGGAGCCAGTGTGCAGTGAGAAGGATTAAGCAGCACTGCTGGCAACGGCAAAGCCTCTCGCTGCCCTTGTCCTTGTGGACTGAAGGAACACGGCGGACGCCTCCCCAGCGCTGGCCTCCTCCTCCTCCTCCTCCTCCTCCTCCTCCTCCTCCTCCTCCTCCTCCTGCTCCTGACACTTCACTTCACTTTGTTTTTTGGCTGCTGCATCAGCATAAAGACGACCCTACAGCACATGGTGTGCACACTGCCTTGATTTACATCCACCAAGCCTCTCCATGACATCTTGTCATAGGAAATAACATTAACCTTTCGTTATCTGCTTATTATGCTGGGGTGATTTTTAAAAGAAGTGAAGATGAGTTTGTTTTTTTGGCAGACTCTGCACATTCTCTTTTGATTTATTTACTGCATTTATTTGCATATAAACTACATATGCTGGTGAATAGGCTTTTTTTTTTTTTTTTACAAATTCACTTGTTTATCCATCAACAACTTATTTTCCCTCGCTTATTTTGTCTTTTTTTTTTAAAAAATGTTTTATTTAGATTTTTCATCATCATAGGATAGCAACACAGTTACATCCCCAACCCACAACAGCACAATAGCAGGGTATGAGACGACAGACAAACAACGAAAAACAAAAAGGGAAAAAAAACAAGACAGATACACTGCCGAAAGAGGAAAAAAACAAACAAAACAAAAACCAAATATGTGAGCTGTGTGAGACATTATTTTGTTCTCTTCTTTGCCTGTAAAATACATTACAAGTGTTGCCCTTGCTGACTGGAGGCAGTTTGCCCAGTAAGTTCAACAGTGAGGGAGCTGTGTGGGTGATCATTCTGTCAACACTGGCCTATATTTCAGGAGAAGTGAGGAGAAAAAAAAAGAAAAAAAAAAGGTGCCATGGTCGAACCAAGGGCACTGAGCTTTACTGTGGACATCGGGTGTAAAATAACACACACATGCAGCTCAGGGACTGTACCTGGGATGCAAATGAGGCAAGTGGAGCTCACTGTTGCAGACATGAGAAAAAAAAAACCCACAGGGATGCTTAACAAATAGAAGAAAAAAAAAACGAACAACGTGACAGCAGATCAAAAGAAGTCAGTCTTGCTGAAATTTCCCCAAAGTTGCTCGCAAATGTTGAAAGCTCGATCACGTCCAGAATGTAGAAAGTGAATGCGAATTGCCTTCACCTCTGAGTTTTAGAGGTTATAATTAGCACAAACCGAAGGATGACGCTGCTAAAATAAATAGGATTCAAAGATGAAACCATTCAAACAACAATTCAACACTCTGTTATTAAGATAATTAATATTCCTCTGGCTTTTATTCAGACAGAAGACCATCCACTATATACCGTTTATTGAATTGAATATACCTTTATTAGTCTCGCAAGGGGAAATTTCACACACAGCAGCTTAATACAAAGAGTAGAAAAAAAGAACAGAGCAGAACGGATACACTACAAATTGAATTCTTGCACAATATGGACCACAAATGGATGAGATGATCCACTATATACCGTTTATAGATGAGATGATCCAGTATATACATTTCATACAGATGCCGATGATCTGCTATAGTTTAATACAGATGATCGTCCACTATACAAAATATACAGAAGAAGATCCACTATATACAGTGTACAGTAGTTTGTCTTTTAAGTTTCTGTGGGCATTATATTTGTTAGGATAAATAATTCTGTGTGTTAGTAGTCCATGCATTTTTTTTCTTCCTGGCCGCGTTCTGCTCCACTGCTGTCAAGAACAAGATCTTATAGGTACAAGACTAGACTCCCATGATGCAGTGTTTGAACATGAGACTTGGATGCCTTTGTATCTGTGTAAGCACTTCAAGTTGTGTGTTGTCAGTGGGGTTTGGATTATTTATGAGATGAAACACTTGGAAAAAAAAAAAGAAGCTTTTTTTAATCTGAAAACATCATAAAACATATATCACTTGTGTTGGGTTGCGGTTGTTCTCCCTGGGTTCCACCCTCCGGTTGACCGTCTTTGTTTGGGAGAGTTTGTTGGAGTTTTCTTTCGGGGGATTTATTTCATAGTTGACAGATGAGAGACAAGGACATAAAAGGTTGAAGTATGACTTTAAGAAGTGTTATTGTAGTATCGTCCTCCAGTTTCAGTTCATAAATAATAATCATGGCTGGGGTTTTTTTGTCATTTAAATAATGTTGTTACGATTCGGATTCACTTAGCTCTTCCTTAGGGCAGATCTACTGCTCCTCCACATCCAGAGGCACCAGCTGAGCTGGTTTAGGGATCTCTACAACATCCCCCTCCTTGATGAGGTTTCAGTCCTGTCCAAGTGGAAGACAACCCGGGACAGATCCTGAATCCACTGGAGGGATTCTGTCTCTCAGCTGACGCACCAACACCTCGGTGTTCTCTCGGAGGATGTGGTTGTGGGAAGGGAAGTCTGTTTAGGCTGGTGCCCCCTGACCCAGACCCAGATAAGCAGACAGAGATGGATGACGCATGATTACTTTAGATAAATCTTCATTCATCTGTGTAAAACCATTCTGCCTTGTGCCCACGTATTCCTCTGTGTGTAGAATATGTAGATCACTGCAGTCGGGTGGAAAACCCTCATGTCCAAAGCAGTTGTTTTTCAGGTAAACTGGAAATGCAATATATATTCTAAATAAAACAACAGATTTAAGGAATGAAATCACAAGCCATTTTTAACTCGTTTCATGGGTTAAATATTTCTATAACCCTCAGGCCAACATGAAGACCAGTATACCTGTTTACATTGATGTGCAATATTTACACTGTTTTCAGTACTGTTTACATTGCTATGCAATATTGCACTGTCCATCATATTTATTCCTTATTTATATTGACGGTGTGTGTTGTCACCTTTGCACTGCAGCCACTCATGGCTTTGGATTCACTTCAGCAATTCAGCAATTTTGAACTTTTGTATCCTCCATATTTATTTTGTGTTATCAGTTGCCAATCTATGATATTACATTGCCAGGTTCATTGTATGTGTCTGTGTAATGACAATTAAAGGAAGTCTAAGTCTATAATTGTTTTATGACAAACAAACGTAAAAATATAATGAACGTATGAGGTTCCTGTCAGCCACAATATCAATTTATGGTTGCATGGTCCGCATTTTCTCGCCAGAATCAGAGTTAAGCTCCACTGTAAATTATCAGGTGATGCAGCACATGATGATTGTAACTGTCAAAGTAAGTAGCCATGAGCTTTAGTGTGAAGAAGAAAACTTGATGATAGTATTATACAAATGTGTGTAGACAATGACCTTTAACCTTCATTCAGTGAGTGATGCAGTCGGTGGATAAACAGCGTAGACTCTGTAGTGCTTTGGAATATTAATAATCGTGAATGAATAAAGCATTAGAGCTGGAAAAAGGAGTGGAACTTTAAACACATTGGAGTTCATGATTATTGTCCTGCCACTTAAAGTAAAAGCCACAGGTGAAGTGAAATCTGCATTGTTTTTTAAAGCTTATTTACTTCATTTAGAATAGAACTCGGGATAAGCATCACCAGCTCTTGTCCTTGTCCCACAACTTGATGAGTCACTGAAAGCAACATTTAGTTCCACTTGGAAGTATTAAACAATCCGATTTTAATAAACACACAGCGTCCCAAGTCTCGACTTCCACGTCTCCGGAACCGCTGTACGTCGGTAGATATTAAACTGTCGATACTGCATCTGTGAGTTTGATCACAGCCAACAACCCTGTTGCCAGTAACATATTGTACTTGCTGGGATGTCAGAAATAGCCCAGGGACTCTGCTCGGCTCCACAGAGCAAAATTGTGTGACAACGAAAGGAACAAAATGCCAAAAGTGCTGTTTGTGTAAAACAGTAACTGGGAATAGAATGAGACGGTGTACAGGATAACAAGGAGCATCAGCAAGAAGGGAGACTGTTAGATGTCAGGTGACTTGGGGGAGAGGTGGTCAGAAAAATAAAGCAAGAAGGCAGAGGCGAGGCTGCGGGAAAAAGGAGATTATAGGTAGATTAACAGAGGTCTTCAGAGCCAGAAAAGGAACTCAATTAGACACGTTTAACCACACGAATCTATTCTGGAGTCGCTTCTAGTGTTTGTCCAAGTGTGTATTATTGTGTTTGTGCGTCCAGACGTCTGTCTTCTTGATTTAGTCCGACCTGCTTTTCTTAAGTTCTCGTAACAGGGTCAGCTTCAGAGGAGAAAACTCAGCGCTCTAAATTTAACGTCGCGGGCATCGCAGTAAAAAGTGCATCCTCCAGCTGATCCCCCTGCCTCCTCTCAACCGCGAAAGCTCTGCTTCTCTTGCAAGTTGAAATACGCAAAGTGATTCATTTGCGTGAAACCTTTGTTGTGAGATACTTAGGCCTGTCTTCAGTCGGTTATTTAGCATGCTAGTTGCCTCTTGTTCGCCGGCAGCTGCTGGCCATTAGCCCCTGGTTTGATTTAGTCTGTCAATGACTCACTTGTTCTCTCCGTATGCAGATGAGTGGAGTTGAGAGCAATACAGTTGTGCTTTTTCTCGGCACCGCCTCGCAGTGTAATTTGTCTTGACATATCCAGGGAGGGCGGCAGGGAATGCAAGGCTGGGAATATGTCTCCTTTAGTCGCCAAGGTAAACAACCGCTATTCCCAAAGGTGAGAGCTGAGACCATTCCCGGTGAATCACTGGATCATATCATTTACATACAGAGCACTGCGGCGGTACGGCCTGGAACATCGATTTGATAATTACATCAGCAACTCTTTTATGTCTCTGCATGACTAAGCGTTGATGAATGCAGACAGTTCAACAGAGTGTCAAAACTGCAACTGCTGTTCGGCGCCGCACTTCTCGCATAACACTTTGTATTATGTTCTTTTAATTTAAGCATGGAAACGTTTGCATTTGATAACAAAGTAACTTCAACATGCAAACACGTTCAACACTGGCAACACACACAAACAGACTAATTTACCACCAGTCAGTCCGAGCCTTGGCACCACAAACACTAGCCCAGGTAAGCTCCTCTTTAGTGAGAAGTTTACAAACATAGACTTTAGGGAAGTTGTAAAAGGAAGAGTGACAAAGGCACAAAGCAACAAGTAATTGGAGACATTTCCCACAGAATCAGGGTGATATTTGACTGGACCTCATCAGATTGCATCTCTTTTTTTTTTTCTTCAAAATTGATTATATTTTTGTGTCTGTAAGTTTAAAGCAACATTGTGTTGGTACACTTATCCCAAAAATCAAAATCCAATAAATCATGAACAGGGGTCATGAATTGGGAAAGCAACAAAACAAGCCACACAATTACAATGATAAAAAGGTTAAAACCATGAAAGGGCCCATTGAGGGATTCTACAAGTTCAGTTTGGAGTCACCCACTAAAAGTCTATCACAAAGACAGAAAATTTAAAAAGGAGGCATCATAATAAGTAGAGTGGAAATAGGAATCATTGTTTGGTGGGGGGGGAGATGAAAAATCAAAAAACCAAAAGGAGATGTTGACACAGTCAACTGAACTGGAACACTCTAGCTCCTTTTAAACACCTGACTGATGGAAACAGGTGCATGTGCTGATCAACAACAACCTGTGGCCAAAGTCCTAAATTGGAGAAAAAACAATCATGGGTTAATTTGTGCCCATAACAGCATTGATTATTGCACTGCGGCTCTATTAATTGTGTTTAGGTTTTTGATGATTTGTGTTAAACTGAGCAGACGTATTGTTGTGTCAATGGTTTATGCAAGTCTGTTATTTCCTGAAAAATGTTATATTAATAAAGGCTGTTTAGGATTAATGTTGATGTTTTGACTGAAGCACTTGTACAAAAAAGGTCACTTGGGAAAAAAATGCAATGACAAAAACCTAATTAGTTTTTAATCTTATTGTGTTTTGTTATCGTTCTTTTCTTCCCTAGGCCTCGTCGTGCAGCGGATGTCTCGTTGCCTCCCCCAGAGGTTGGAGGCCAGTGGGAGTCAGGAGGCGGATCCTCGCTAGCAGCAGTGATGCGGGCTTCAGTGGCGGGCTGCAGGATGAGCGTGGGTGCGCTCCTTAATGGGCTGCTGGTCTCCGTGGTGGCGGCTCTGCTCTGGAAATACTCCAAGTTGAGCGAGCACGCCGCCCTGCTGGAGGAGGAGCTGCACATGACCCGGCAGTCCCAGGAGCTGTCGCAGGCCCGCATCGACTACCATGTTGCCCTGCAGGCTCTCCAGGAACACGGCACCCGCATGGTCTGCACCGGGAAGATGCACACGGACCGCATCTGCCGCTTCGACTACCTCTGCTACTGCTCCGAGGCAGAGGAATTCGTCTTCTTCCACTCCAACTCGTCCATCATGCTGCCCAACTTGGGTTCTAGGCGTTTTCAACCTGCTCTGCTGGATCTGTCATCAGTAGAAGACCACAACACGCAGTACTTCAACTTCTTAGAGCTCCCAGCCGCTGCTCTGAAGTTCATGCCCAAGCCTGTGTTTGTACCAGACGTGACCCTGATCCTAAACCGGTTTAATCCAGACAACCTGATGCATGTGTTCCACGATGACCTCCTCCCAGCCTTCTATACCATGAGACAGTATTCAGACTTGGACGATGAGGCTCGACTTGTGTTCATGGAGGGATGGAGTGAAGGGCCGCACTTCGAACTCTACCGACTCCTCAGCAGTAAACAGCCTCTTCTCAAAGAACAGCTGAGGAACTTTGGGAAGCTGATGTGTTTCACCAAATCTTATGTGGGGTTGTCCAAAATGACCACCTGGTACCAGTACGGTTTCGTGCAGCCGCAGGGACCAAAAGCAAACATCCTGGTCTCAGGGAACGAGATCCGTCAGTTTGCTAGGGCTCTAATGGAGAAAATGAACATCACAAGGGTGGAAGAGGCTGAGAAGGACGGAGGTAGTTCCGAGGATGAGAAGGACAAAGAGAAAAAGGACGAATACATAGTCGTCTTTAGTCGATCAACAACGAGGCTCATCCTCAACGAAGCAGAGTTGATTATGGCGCTGGCTCAGGAGTTCCAGATGAGGGTGGTCACCGTGTCCCTGGAGGATCAGTCTTTCCCCAGCATCGTCCAGGTGATCAGCGGGTGTTCCATGTTGGTCAGTATGCACGGAGCCCAGCTCATCACCTCGCTCTTCCTCCCCAGAGGCGCCGTGGTGGTCGAGCTTTTCCCATTTGCCGTGAACCCTGAACAATACACACCTTACAAAACCCTAGCGTCCCTTCCTGGCATTGACCTTCACTATATTTCATGGAGGAACACTGAGGAGGAGAATACTGTTACCCACCCAGACCGGCCCTGGGAACAAGGAGGCATCAGCCACTTGGAAAAAGACGAGCAGGAGCGAATTCTGTCCAGTAAAGACGTCCCAAGGCACCTGTGCTGCCGCAATCCAGAGTGGTTGTTTCGGATCTACCAGGACACTTTAGTAGATATACCTTCGTTCTTGGACGTTGTCAAAGAGGGCATGAAGACCAAGCCCATCTTGAAGAAGTCCAAGCTGGCCAGCACAGTCCATCCAGGTCGGGTCAGAGAGCCTCATTGTCAGACATCGGTACAAACGACCAATGAGGCGAAGCTCACGGTGTCCTGGCAGATCCCGTGGAATCTGAAATACTTGAAGGTACGAGAGGTGAAGTACGAGGTGTGGATTCAGGAGCAGGGAGAGAACACCTACATGCCTTATATCCTCCCCCAGCAGAACTACACTTTTTCAGAGAACATCAAACCCTTCACCACATACCTGGTGTGGGTCAGGTGTATATTCAACAAGAACCTTCTGGGACCCTTCGCAGATGTTCTCATGTGTCGGACCTAGTGTGAACACCCACAACAGTGGAGCTTTTGGTTGCAGTTTGATCTATAGGGGTCAGTTCAAGTGATTTGACCTGTTTCTACAGTGTGAGAGCAGGGTATCGCACAGTTTTCCTGCCCAACGCATGGATCTTTGTGGCGTCAGGAGTTCCACAGGGTCCGGACATGACGGCAACAGCCAGAAATGAGCAAATAAATGGAAAATATATCTTCTGAAGAAAGATGGTACTAAATAACACATCTCTACTGATAAGACCAGATTTATTTATGTGCAGAATAATATTTAACATGTTTTTTAGTGATAGTCAAGACACTGATTCTTAACCTTTTACAGTATGCAATGTAGCTTTTCTGTGGAGGACAAGAAAGATTTTAGGATAGCGAGATTTTTTTTAATGTTTCCCCGTCGACTGTACGAGTGCTACGTGTGGATTACGAGTTGTTTAATTTCAACACTGCTTTTCAGAATCTATAGCCAAAACCAAAGTACCTTTTTATCATGACCTCAACCATTTTTCATTCATGACATATTTCTTTTTACTAACGCGATTTAACAGATTTCTCAGCATCCACGCAGTGTGTGTTTGGGAAAATCTGTTAAAATTTTGTGAGATTTGTGAATGAACGTGAGCGTTTGACGTCGATTAACTGCACGTTTTATGCTGAAACATTGTTAACGGCTAAGCGGTTTTTAAATCCTCTAGCTATTATCAGTTGTAACACAACTTCAACACTGGTGTTTCCTTCTTGCCCAGTCCAAACAAATCTGTTTTACTACATAAATAATTTATTTTGTTCTAATTGGCACTAATTAAACCAGTAATAATTATAATTTCCTCTCAACACTGAATTTGTTATGCCAGGCCATAATTAGTGTAAAGCAGTTTTCTTCTTGTGCTGCTGGACAGTTGGATTTTACTGCCACGAGGGGGGGAAAATTTTATTAGAAGATAACAAGGTGTGTTGCAGCCTTCTATGAAACTGTGTTCATTAAGATGAAACACCCAAAGTCTGTGGGTTTACTTCCCTCTCTTTGGATCATTGTCATTTGTTAAAGAAGCGCCACTGGTTGGTGGTGAGACTATGATCACTTATTTGTTTGGTGATGAAGAGAATCTGTGTTCATTAAAATGTAGCAGGAGATGACACATGTAAAACAGTACACTGCCACCAACATACTGTGCCATGATGTTATTAACATTTTGCTTTTGTTCTTTTATATTTAGTTCTAACATTTTTGCTGCCGCCCACTGGAAATGCCATTTGACACCAATCTGCCATGTCATTCTGATCACCGAAAGTAATGTGGCATTAATATTGACAGCGTCATTCCAATTGGATCAATCAGAGGGTGGGATATATTAGGCAGCAAGCGATAGTGTAGCCTTCAAAGTTGAAAAATATTCAAGAGTAGGCATCTGATCTACTTTGACAAGGGCCACATTGTGACGTGCAAATCACTAGAGCTGAACATCTCCATATGTTGTTGTCCATTCTCGGTGTAAAGTGGTTTATAAAAAAAACAACCAGATCTCAACCAATCCAGCATCTAACCACCTGTCCACAAAAACAGCTCTGACCCCAGGCTTAGACTCCTCTAGATCTCTGAAGGTGTGCTGTGGTATCTGAACCAAGACCAGCAGATCCCTCAAGTCCTGGAAGTTGTGAAACAGGAGGGCTTAGACTTGTTTTTACAGTACTTTCAAAAGATCCTGGATTGTTTTGAGGTCAGTACGTCTTTCTTTGTCCATTTTTGGTCAGCACTAACCGCTGCAGGTACTCTGGCCCAGTATCACTAGGTGCTTTCCCACAGAGTAGTTCTAAGAACTATTCACCTTGAATTTAGTTCTACCTACTACTCTTCCTAGGAGAACTTTTTGGTTGTGCACTCCCACAGGCAGCAGGAACCATCGTACGGAGTGGTGTGACATGCATGACGTGGGAATAGGTGTGGCTTGAGGTCTACCAATCAGTAAACACCCACGTCATATAGTTCCTGAAGAACCATGGGAAGACCCTGCCTCAGAGGAGAAGCTAAAAAGGCTCTACGAACTATGGTCGTAGTTCATCATTCCAGTGCTGTGGGAATGCGCAAAAAAAAGTTCTACGAAAGGTTCCAACAGTGAGATACCGCCTATAGTTACAATGCGGCCCTTGGAAAAGTCACTCCTTATGCTGCTCATTTTTCTTCTTCCAACACGTCTAAATGTTGACACCTAACATCTAAAACAGACAAAATGTTGACTAAATGCCCTATATCTCCAACCCAGGGAAAGGCACCAGTGCATTTAAAGTATCAGTATTATTTATCTCGTCAATGATCAGGATGTTGTGGATGATGGACTACGTTCCTTTACTTCAGTTCCATTTTTCCACGTTCTTGGATGCAGTTCTGTCCCATATAAGAGATTATTTTGCGCCATGGAGTGCTGAATGTGATGTGATTTAGATGTGTATGTGTTTGAGTCGTTGGTTAGAATTATCTGCACTCCCACACCTCCCCACCCCCACAGAGGAGACATTATACTGTATGTGCTGAGTGAAAGTCTCTGTTTTCTACATTAGCGAATAGATGAAGTTTCTTTTTCAGTGACTGTGATTGAATAAAGAAGCTTATTTCTTACAGTATGTGTTTTGTCTTCGCAGTTTTTCATCAATTATAAAAAAAATATATATATATATCACAGCATAACATGACATCAGAAGCAAATAACGAACAACATTTTTTAAAAATGATCTCCTCTTGTTACCTTTTATCTTGGCTTCATTCGCTCATTGTGGAATATGAGAAACCCAACAAAAGACCAGTTAGCTGGTTCTGCCGTTGTGAAAATGGCGGATTATCTGCAGAGTCTCTGTCTATTGTCACGCTAGCGTTTCAGATCTACAGCTTCATTTGAAGACACGCTGATCTTTGTAACCGGTTCATGACAAGAAAGCTTTATTTAGCTAAAGGTCAGAGTATTGGAAGGACAAACAGCTGGAGAAACAGAAATAGACAGCAGCCATTGGGGATTGGTGGCTTATCTGTTCTCGAAAAACACCTACAGGTATGAGAACATCACGACATATTGGTTTTTTGGAAACTACCAATTAATTTTTATATTAAGTGTAAAATGAAGATATGCACATCAGACTTGTTTTATCGGAAACATTTTCTTATGCCCCCTCACCTTGCGAGATGTTAAATTAGATTGTTTGTTTACTGCATAGAAGACGTTCACACTATTTTCAGAAAAATGATTCATCTAAATATAAATAAGGATCTGTAGAAATTTGGAATAACCTGATCGACAAAGTCATGAAGACTGACAATGAGAAAAGTAAGCATCTATGAGGTATACCGTAACTAAGATTTTGGATTACTGTTGGTTGGAAATACAGTGGTAAATGTTCAAATCAATTATTTTTTGATGTTTAAAGGCAGATTTGGACAAAGGGGGCGGTGATGTGCGCAAATGCTAAATATCATGCTAAAAGGCTAAACTTTTTCAAACAATAATAGCAAACTTTTTACAGTGTTGGTTGGATATACAGTATATTTTACAAGTACATTAGAGTTGTAATACAGTGTGTTTCATCTTTTTTTATTTTTTTATCAACAGAATACACCACAATTCTTGGGAGGTTAGTGGGCTGTCATATACACCTGTCCATCAAAGCCCAGTATGGGGGAAATGTAAAGATGGACCAGGTTATTTATGGAAGGGCCTTATTAGACATGGCAATGATGACTGGTAGAAAAATAAAAGCTAATTTTTGTATAAAGGGAAACTTCAGAGTTAAGCTATTGCTTAGTAGAGCAGCCTCTAGTGGCTGCCATTGGTATTACAACTCCACATTACATCCCCGTTGGTTTCATTTGGGGCTGCAGTCTTTGCTCCTTGTTTAAACAGGCTCTGGAACCTTAAGTAAGTGTTAAACAAAATTCCCCTTAAAGACAAAATTAAAAAAGCTTATTCTAATGATATTTCTGGCAATATTTTAATAGTTTAAAATATTGCCAGACCTGTTAACCTAACCTCATAAAAACCTCAATGTGCCCCAGTATGTTTGTCTCAGGGAAAGACTGATTTATTTGTTCTAATGGAAAATTTGCTTTTCCAATAGTAAATAGATATAAATACCACAATAAGTACATCAATATGTTCATTCTTGACGTTCAGGCGCCCAAAGTGCTTCATGATAAAAAATGAGAAACTGAGAGTTGATAAATCTCACATTTTTGGAGCGTTAAACCATGAGCTGGAGAATAAAACGAACAGGTTATAAAATGTGAATTAACCACCATTGATTTTAAAACACCAGGTTTTTACAGGTGATTTAGACACAATTTTGCAGCGTTGATCTCCTCTTATTGGTGACTCCAGACCTGACTCGGGAGAATCTTTAGACTTCATTAATGAACCTGAATCTGAAGACACAGATGAGAATGGGTGAGGCCTCATGGGACTTTAAATGATTGAATCATAAAGCCACAAAAAGCCAGACATGTATTCAGTTGGTTGTCTATGCTTCATGTAACTGCTATCAGCCATCAGACTATTAAACTGTACCTGACATGATGTGCAATGTTTACACTGTTTGTAGTGCTGTTTACACTGATGTG
>JAPTHA010000009.1:18889102-18913735 GCA_029814585.1 Gymnapogon annona
TAGTTTCTTCCAAATAGCCACCCTTTGCTCTGATCACTTTTTTGCACACTGTGCATTCTCTGGATGAGCTTCAAGAGTTAGTCACCTTAAATGGTTTTCACTAATTATCACTAATTATCAGGGTTAATAAGTGTAATTTCTTGTTTTATAATTGGGGTTGGGACCATCAGTTGTGTTGTGCAGAAGTCATGTTAATACACAGCTCACAGCCCTATTGGACAACTGTTCAAATTCATATTATTTTATGATTATTATAGATTTATTATTTTGATGCCTTCAGTGAGAATCTGCAATGTAAATAGTCATTAAAATAAAGAAAACACATTGAATGAGAAGGTGTGTCCAAACTTTTGGCCTGTACTGTATGTGTTTGTTTTCAATCGGTGCTATTTTCCATCGTGGTTCAGTTGTTGGCTGTGCATCCCTCACAGTGCAATGTGTGTTTCATTGAGTCCCTTTCCATTCTGATCAGAAACAGAGAGTGGAAAAATGATTGTTTGGGTCCTCGTGGAGCCTGGACTGTATAAATAAAAGTATTAGAGAACAACTCCGCTTTTATATGGAGTCTATAAATAAGACTTGAGAGAGGACGGTCAACAAACTTGTCAGGACTCGACGTCTGCTTTCAACTTTGTCCGACTGTGTTCTGACAAAGACTGTTTGGAGGAGGGGTTTGTTTGTCCCAGGTGTAAATGACACCATTATTAAATAAACGTTAAGTCAAAGCATCCTGCCGTCTGTGGGTTGTGCTATTTCTAATGATCCGATCATCATCTTGGCTTAAAGGCAAAGGCAAGATTATTTTTATACAGCACATTTCAATGTACGAGACAATTCAAAGTGCTTTACATAAAATATTAAATGCATTGCAACAGGGTGAAGCAATTAAAAGTATAGGCATGAATAAGAAAGAAGGGGGAAAAAGATCAATAGATAAAAACAGATAGCAACTTTAAACTAAAAGAAACAGTGCAGATCTGAAAAAAAAAACCTCTAAATAACTCTATACAAATGTAACAGAGAACTAATGTCATACGTCAAAACAGCTGTGGCATCAAAGGCCAGTTTAGGATTTATTTCCCATTTAAACCAGTTGAAGGATGAGGCAGGTGATTCTTTCTCTTTCTCCCAACGTCAGCAATCCACATCTGAAAATAATCCAATATAAATGCAGTTTCATGTGCGTTTTTATAAGAAACACTCATGAATTCCTCATTAATCACTACGTAGAAGCCCTAGAACACAAAATCTGTACTCCGAGTACAATGTTGTGGGGTATTAGAGATAGAAATAGAACCTGTCTGAAAGTGAAATGAAGATGAGTAACCATATGCAACCAGGATGTAGATTTGTAATTAGTATTTAAATTTTTTATGAATGTTATTTTTCATCCTCACTTCATTTTTTCTATATATCTATATAATTTTATTTTTTTTCACGCATTCAGCTGTGGCTGCAAAACATAGTTCACCACCACCAGAATGTGAATGTGAGAGTGAATGAATAATGGATCATTTGATGGAGGTGCTTAGAGTATATGTGTTAATAGAAAAGCGCTATATATATATCTAATGCATTATGATTATAATAAATGACAGAGAATCATCCTCCCATTACTTATGTAGATGTAGATGACACCTTGACAACCAATTCAAGAAAATGTCACATAAAAGTGTAAAGGTTAGTGATTAATGCTTTAGTGTTTACCACAGCTGAAGAAGAAATGACCACATTATTGAAAAAAAAAAAAAATTAATAAGCCTGGTGGGTTTTTTTTCCAAGATGATAAGACACTTGTGAAAATGAGCTTTAATTTCCTCGACTTAAACTTAATTTTGAGTTATTGTTGCTCAAAGTAATAATTGTAAGGCTGGTTTCTGACAGAATAAATCATCCCGAGAATAATTGAAAACTAGAGGGAAAATAATGAAGCACCTGAGAATAGCATACGTGTTATTTTAATACCACATTAAGACCACGCTTCGAAACCCCGGCATTTTCCTTCAAACCCCTACTTATTAAAGGATCTGGCTTTTTGAACACGGTGCCAAACTCGGTTTATTTGTACTTCTACACAATAAACCATATCCTATTACAGTGGACACACAGGTCAAACTGGACCCTGACCTGTAACTTCAGGAGCAGGGCTATGGGGGGGGGGTTTGGGGGGTGTGGTAGCTTCAGGGGGTCGGCCAGGGCTGTGGGACTGTGCAGAACGCGTGGCTCGGTTCCAGTGTCGGCGGAGAACAGCGTGTTCAGACCTGCTGTGTCACGTGACAAGACAGACAGGCGCAGCGTTATTATCGCTCTGTCACCGCGCTCCGTTTCTGTGCCACCATCAAAATACGACTCAGCTCAGCGCCAAACCTGCCACTCGTCACTCAGCGGATAGTCAGCCTTCTGACATACGCGCCATCGCATGCATGCAGAGACCAGCCCGAGTCCTACTTTTACCAAAGGTGGAATGGAACCAAATACTGTTACTCTGGTTCATCTTCAACCTCTTGAGACCCAGCAATGCTCTCTTGACCTTTATAGAGGCTTTGTAGAGCTGCCCACTGCAAAAGAAATAAAAAAATAAATAAAAAAAAGTAAATAATTCAAAATTGATTTGAAAAAAAGTTTGGCTTTTGATTTTTCTAAGTATGAATATGTCATGGTATCATCAATGGCTGTTCTTCATACTAAAACTAATAGACAGTTATTTTAACAGATGCTCAAAATAACCTGCATCAGCTCAATCAATAAATACTTTATTTATCGCCGTAGGGAAGTTGCTGAATAGCTGATAGTTTATATTGTTGCTCTGTTAGCTTAGCTCTGTTCATACTGTGCTGTCCATACTGTTTTTTTTACATTGTTTTTCTATATATAAAGTATATAGTATTGATTACAAATATTCGTTAGGGATTTTTTTTTCCCTCAGCCTTCATCACAGTTTTGTTTAAATTCTTGGGTGATGATTTCTTTCGCCTTTTTCCCTTCCAGGGTCTCCACATTTGATTTGGCAGGAGTTTTTTTTGTATGTTGGATGCCCTTCCTGACACGACCCACTGGACGCTCATCTTGGGAATCGAACTCCAGGTCCCTTATGCACCAGCCCAGTTCCATTACCAACTGAGCTATCCAACCAGATGTTTAAATTCTTGAGTATTTGTTGTATTTTTTTGTACCGAGCCAAGAACTATCTCTGATAAAAGGTGCTTTGTGTACATAATGCACAACTTCCTTGATTCAACTTCCTTGAATCTGGATTTTTTTATCTTTCACCTTGTATATCCTTTGAATGAGTTGTATTGTCGGCCCACTGCAAGTGACAAAGTAAAAAAAATAATGAAACATGTATTTAATTGCTCTGGTGCCAGTGACTCCATGCTGACAATGTGTTATGGTATCATCAGCATTTCTTCTTCAAACTAAAAGTAATAGACAATTATTTTAAGAGATGCTCAGAATAACGCTGCCTCATAAACTCCACGAGCAGCAGCAGCTGATAGTTTACATTATAGCTCTGTTAGCTTAGCTCTTCTTATACTGCACTATACATACTGTTTTACATTGTGTTTCTATATATAACTGAATTGAATTGAATATGCCTTTATTAGTCCCCAGAGGGGAAATTTCAAAACAGCAGCTTAATACAAAGAGTAAAAAAAAAAGAAAAGAGCAGAACAGATACACAACAAACTGAAATCCTGCACAACATGGACAACAAAGACAAAGACAGTGTACATGATTGAAGTCCCAGAGATGATAACGATAACGAGGGGCTGAATGCGTCCTTCAGAGAGAAAAATGGCAGTGAAAGGGTCCACAGCCACCATTAGCATAGCGCTCTCAGCTGCTAACCGCTAACAGTTGAAATGTTAACATCTTTAAACTGAAAACACAGTCCGCATCCGAAGATCTGTCACTCAAACACCACTCCAGCCCCCCCCTTCTTCGGACGCTGTCACTGGTGGATAAAAC
This sequence comes from Gymnapogon annona, assembly GCA_029814585.1. Classification (NCBI taxonomy): domain Eukaryota; kingdom Metazoa; phylum Chordata; class Actinopteri; order Kurtiformes; family Apogonidae; genus Gymnapogon; species Gymnapogon annona. The sequence goes on from JAPTHA010000009.1 coordinate 18,893,072, forward strand.
AACCAAAAAACGAAAAGAGTGCCGTGGAGTCCGGTGGAGTTTTATTAGCCAGAATGTTGTACAGCTAGTACAGCTAGCAGCTAGCTAGCTAGCACACCAGAAGCTAAAACACCAAAAGCTGTTAAAGTCTCCATCACGATGGAAGACGGTTGGTAGTGATGGCTGAGTAGCTCAACCATCACACACACGAACGGATGGAGACTCCGGTTGTACGCTGATGTACCATCACATTAATCCACCTCCCGGTACACACGACGCCAGCACTTTACCCACTGCCTGATGCTGGAGACGCAGCAATGTATATACTATTGATATATATTCTTTCAGGTTTTATTCATCAGCCCTCACCACAGTCATGTTTAAATTCTGGAGTTTTTTTTTTCTTTCTTGTACTTAGCCAAGAATTATCTCGGGGAAAAAAAAGTGTTTTGTGCACATAATGCTACACTTCCTTGATTCAACTTCCTTCAATCTGGATTATTTGATCATTCACCTTGTACATCCTTTGAATTAGTTGTATTGTGGGTAACTGCACTAAAGATATGATCGTAATTGTTACTTTTCTTTATAATGAGAGACCAGCAGAGTGACTCGCTACTCCCTCTAGTGGTCGCATAAGTCCCCCATCGCTCGAAATAAACCACAGTACATTGGCATCTTTGGGAGAAGTTCACTTTTGAAAGTAGTAATATTACAAATAGCTCTTGAGTGACTGAGTAAATAGTACAAAACAAAGGATTATGAATAAATGTAAACTACAGGCACGGTGGAGTCCAACAAATGAATGGCTGAAACAGAACAATACACAAACAAACTAATGAAGAACTATATTCTAAATAGGATGATAAAACAAAAAATTCAAACATCTTTATTATTGACAATTTGATAACAGTTTTAGTTGACGTTTTAGTCTTTAAACATACAAACACTGCATATGTCCAGTTCAGTGACTTAGGTTTCCTCAGCCAATTAAAGAACAATATAGATGTGACTTTATAAAATTCAAATCAACACTTTGGAATTGGAAACACTTTGGAAAAGTAGTAAAAATGGAAGGTCTCACCCACTTATTCCATCCCAATGGAATAAGTGCATATTAACATACATTATATGTTAATATGTTTTCAACTGAATATCGTGTTCCAGAATACTGGCAGCACGCAACATTTCATGGTCTTGGATTTATGTAAATACGGAGTTGTTTGCTGTTCTGAATTACAGTATTTGGATAGGTAATTATACACACGCACGCACACACACGCACACACACAAACACACACACACAGGGCTACATATACACAACCTACTGAGAGAGAGGGAGGGAGGGAGAGCGAGAGAGTCCTCCCTCCTTCCTCCGGTTTCCTGTCAGAGCAGAGCTGCGTGTGTGTGTGTGGGTGTGCGTGTGTGTGAGTCCGTCTACACAGTGTGTGTCTATGGATGTCTCAGCAGTGAGTCTCCAGCTGCGGAGCGGAGCGCACGGCACAGCGGAAACACCGAACCGAACCCTCCGCTAGACATTTTGTAGACTTTTCGATCTGAATGAGAACATTTGGACGGAACTCGGAGAAACATGGAGCGACAAGGCCGTTGCGTGTCTTTATCTTTACGCGGAGTTGTATCGCTTTTCTTCTTCTTCACTGCGCTGCCGGAGCCTGGATCAGCCGGTGAGTTGTGCTCAACTTTACCCACTCTGCCCGGTTCCACCCGCCGCGCGTAACGCCGGCGACACTTAACGGGATTGAAAAAGTTTGAATATCGGAGCCAAAAGTTGTGGGTCTCGTGATTCTAACGAGCCAGAACGGGAGAGTTTACCTCCTCGACGCGTTACGCACGGGTCTCCAGAGAAAAAGAAAAACAGCTCGGCGCAACAGGTGACTCATTGAGCCGCTGAGACACGGCTCTGCTGTGCGTCCTGCGCAAACTGGAGTGGCTTGTTTAAAGCAGCACAAGTGTTGGTTTGGTTTTGATTTTTTCCCAGAAATCGGAAAGGTTTTTACGCGCAGATGCATTTTACAACCTACTGCATTTCACCTTTGCACAATGAAGAAGCCACTCTCTATATCCCCATCAGTCCCTTCGGCTGCAAACCTTCCCATCAGCGCAATACGTCACATTCAACACAAACTGAATGACTTTCTAACACAGGGGTGTCAAACTCGTTTTAATTCAGGGGCCATATTCGGCCACATTAGGTCTGACGTAGGCCGGACCAGTCCAATAATAACAGAATTACATATTCAGATTCATTGTGTGTGTCTGTGTAATGACAATAAAGGAAGTCTAAGTCTAAGTCTATATGAATAATGTCAACTCCAAACTGTCCTTTTATGATGAGAATGTTTACGTCTACAAACTGCCCTTTAAAACAGTGAATAACATTAATAACCTCAACATTACTGAGGAAAAATAAGTGTAAATTACAACTTACAGATCACGGTGGATCTAAACATACACAAAACATTCAAGTAAAAGGTTGACTATTGTTAAAATTGCGCCTAATTCTCCTTAGGCATTTCAGGTTGTTTATATTTGTTCGGACTATTTATGTTTTGTTTTTGTCTTTTTCTGAAATTATACTTAGTTTTAGTACAAAAACTGAGGAATTACATTCAAATATGTACATTTCCACAGAGAAAAAATTGTAGTAGCGAGTATTTATAGGTCATTATGAAAATGTTTTTCCCACTCTGTCCATTGAACCTGAACTATAATTTTATATAAATATCTTAGGTGTGATTTTTCACTTTCACAAATTCATCCCACAGGCCGGATTGTAACCTTTGGCGGGCCGCAATTGGCCCCCGGCCCGCATGTTTGACACCCCTGTTTTAACAGTTTTAATACATGCCTTCCATCTACTGTTACATCTCTAGCGATGTGGTGTTTACATTGACTGAAGTATCCAGTACTTTTTCATTTTTTTAAAAACTTTTTACAGCTGGAATACTTCACTAAATGTAAATATTCCATGAATGTTGCGTTATGTAAGTGTTTTCCACATGCAGTTTACCTGACACACAGAACGGAATAATGTGTAAAGCCACCGAGTATTAACAACAGACCCACCTGTTGCTGAGTGAGGATGAAGTGAGTTGAGTGTTTTCCATCAGTTTAGCCGTTGCATCTCCTCTCTGTGAACTGGGATGGTGTCAGATATGGACACACACCATTACCTAATAGCAAATATTAAATGACTTAAAATATTACCATTTACTCTTCCTATTGTGAGCATTAGCACCATCTGTTAAATCTCTTCAACGGTACCTGCAATATGATGTTTACACTGTCTGAAGTATCCATTGTGTTATACAGCTGAACCACTCCTTCCAATATAAATAACTTTTATGTTTCCCTGGTGTTCAGAGTGGAATAAAGCAAAACGTCACACGTTGCTGGATGTCGATCAAGTGTTTTCCCTCAAGTTTAGATGCAGCGTCTCTTCTCTGTGAACTGGGATATACTGTAGGTGTCGGTCAAACACACCTTCCATGAACTAATAGTGATACTCAGCAGAAAAACAACCTTCACATGCAGTTTTCAAGCGTTTGCTCTTCATCTTGTGAGCGTTGACATTCCGTGCGCCGTACTTATAGTTGATGTTTACAGTGACCTAAGTGTCCAGTATTTTCAGATGGCTGAACCACTCCGATCAAATGTAAATATTCCAGATATGTTGTGCCATTTGGAAGTTTTCCCTCGTCTGAGGGATGCAAAGTAGAATGGAGACAAGTCACCTGTTAGTGAATGATGATAGAGTGGTTTAAGTGTTTGGACATCTGTGTATATGTTGTCGCATCTCCTGAGATTCTGCCCGTTGAACACACTTTAGCCTCCTTCCATCTGTCGGAGACACGCCTTCGCTTTTATTCATAGGTGGAACACAGGTCTGAGTTTAAAATGGTAAATGGATTGCACTTATATAGGGCTTTTCTACACATTCATGGTGCCCAAAGCGCTTTACATTGTCCTCACATTCACCCATTCACACACACATTCACACACCAGTGAGCAACTGCTACCACACAAGGAGCTGCCAGGCTCCAATGTGAGCAATTTAGGGTTCAGTGTCTTCCTCAAGGACACTTGGACGTGCGGACAGTCTGAGACAGGATTTGAATCATTGGACGACCCGCTGTACCAACTGAGCCGCAGCCGCTTTGAACAAATCCATCCTTAGCTGTGAAAATGCAGAAGTTGTGTTAATACCCACCACTTCTTGCCCTCTTTCTCTTGGCTGTTTGTTCCTGTCCTGCTCCCACAGCGGAGCCTATTTTGAACCTGGAAATCCCACACATACCAAAAGGACTGTGTGGCCCTGTTGCATTGTATGTGTCACAAATAGACACACACACCGGCACATGCACACAAATGTACGTGGACTCCCATACAAACTTCCACCCACATGCCCCCATGTTCTGCACACACTCCTAGTTATTCCAGACTGAGCTCCGCAGAGCACCTCGGCCTGGAGGAAGTCCCTCATGATTCCCCCAGCACCGCAGCGGCCTGACATGTTGGTTCTCTAAACAACGGGGCCGCTCTTTGTTGTTTTTATCTTTTCTTTCTTTGTTTGCTTTCAATTGATGTTGATAACCATCCGCTCGACGGGCTGTCACAGGAAGGTTCCGTCTTCCTTCCTATCCAGGGAATCTTTCTTGAGAGTGATTGTGCATTTCCTAATCATCATGTTTGGGGAGGACATTCCCGGAAGTGGGTTATTTTGAAGGTGCCAATCAAAAATGACAACTAGATGGGGAAAAAAAAAACAGGACAGAATCAGTGCCATATATGAGGAATGTGAATCCTGTCAATGCAAGAAGGTCAGAGTTCAAGTTGTTCTTCAGGCCTCACTAGTACTTTTACTCTGGTACAACTTTAAGGTACTTCTCCTTAACTACATACAGCTTTACTTAGACTACAGATGTACATTTTTCCATCCTCCTCCTATACTTTAGACTAAGATGATGAAATATTTATAATCATTTGAAAGAATAAGTGTCTGTAGATAAATTTGTTTGAATTTTTTTTTCAAAGAGGGTGTGTATATTATCCCATAAAAACCTAGTGGGAATTCCCAAATGAATTTAATCCAGATATTCATGAAAACTGAAATGTTAGTATAATTACATGTAGATAAATAAAGAAATGTTGACTTTTTCACTCAAATAGGTCAATATATGTCTTAATATGCCCATGTAACTGAACCTGAAGCAAAAAGAAAAATAGAAAATATTCAAAATCAGCATTGGATCATCAGCAGGACAACGCATCATCACTCGGCTAAAGACAAGCCTGTTTCTTCAGAGCTCATGATAATTAGATTTTTTAGCTTGATGTAGTACTTACAGAGTACATCACCATCACAATAATAGACTATATAGAATACAGCGCTCTGCTGTAATTGAAACGTGATCATTTCCTCTGGGAAATATGTGTGTAAACATCCAACGAATCAGGGCTTTGCGTGACTGCACTCTGATTTCTCTGGCCTGAGAATGACAGAGGAGAGGATGAGGCGATTATCCTCTTTAACCCCACAAAACTGTCTCCTTTCGTTTTTTTTTACCATATTAGTCGACTTCCCCTCCTGCTCTTCTCATCTCGACTCACTTCGCTGAATCTCTCCATCAAAGTGAAGACAGAGGGATAGAGGTGGACCCGAGGAAGAAACCCGAGACAGTAGGAGAGTAGGGGAGAGAGGGAGAATAAATGGGGACAGAGATAAAACACTGGAGGAATGAGAGGGATTATGTCCAAGTTGAGGCGGATTAGGAGGCAGTTGTGGAGGTGGGAGGATAACTTTCAGAAGCGGAGGGAGAGACTGGAGCTTCCTGCTGTTGCAGTTATGTGGCCCTTCGCAGCCTTTTGCCAGTTGTCTCCCTTCATTTCAATCATTGAGGGAGGTTAGCGCCGCAGACTCATGTTTCCACACATGAAGTCAGCGAACATCACAACTCTGTACACGTGGACTCCTTTGAAACTCAACCTGCTGTTCCGTCAACCCTGACCTGATCCTATATCTGCGTGGTGGGCAGATTTTTCAGCTTTTCCTAGGACGTTCAATGACTTCAGAGCAGTCTTTTCCTGTACACGGGTGATAAATGACAGTCGAGTTCCTGTCACGGCACATCCTCGTTCAATCGTTTGGACCAAGTGGGATGTGGAATGAGAGGAATTTGAGCCGTTTGGGATGACAGCGAGTCAAGATGGTGTGCACACTGACAAAGGAACAGGTTTGCAATAGATTTACAATTTTATTCACATAAATGATGAGCGAGGCAGTGATTTTCGGTTTAACCCATAAAGACCCAGTTCTATGATACAACGACTCCCAACGGTTCTTATCAAACACTCTGGCTACTGATTTTAGTTTGCTGAAATATGGCCTGGAAAGTTACACAAATTTCCCCGTGGGTGGATCAATAAAGTTCTATCGTATCTTAGGTTATTGGTTTATGACCTTACATATGCAACTGTAATTAAGATACAGGTTCCAAAGGTTTAGAAGTGCATTATTCACGCATTTTAATTGTGTGTCTCACCATTGTTCTTTTAGTTGTGATATCATTAATTTCATTCAAAAGATGACCTTTTTTTGCTATTATTAAATGTTGATTTTGGTATTTCTATCTCACCTATGATTCTGACTGGTGGTAAAAGGTTGAGGAATAATATCTACCAAGGTTATATTTATCAACCTGACTGCACAACGGAAGCCGGTCGCAGTAGTATGATATCATTCCAGCAGCAACAGGAGGACAAAGAACTCTCAGCTTTCAATTACAGCCCCTTCAGGAGCCATCAGGAGCCCAGTTAATGACGGTCCGCACTCTCCTCCTCCACTTTCCTGTGACGCATGGAGGCCTCTTGTGTTTTCATACTGTAATTTCTACACATGAAATGGCAGCAGGGAAAAGTGTGGCGGTAATAAAAGAGAAAGTCAAAGCACTTTAACAGCTGGAACAATGACACACATGCAACCGCAGATCTCCATGCGCGGTTACCCTTTAACTGTCTCTGCACCAGTACAATCTGCCGGAACGTTAAAATAAAGGTTTTAAAGTTAAAGCATCTTCATCACCATCATCATTTTTTTTTTTTTATCGTACGACCACAAAAGCAGATGGTGGTGTTTCCCTTTTTTATGGTTTCTTTGTGTTATCGCAGAGTCAAAACTCCGCCAGATCGACAGAGCCGGTCCTATTTATTAGAATAAGAACAATGATTTCTATGTTTGAATGTCACCAAAAGGAGCTCTGATGACTTGAAGGAGTGCAGATTCTCTAAATGTGTGATGTCATTTACAGAAATATATTTCCCAAACTCAAACTAAAAAGGTCCGTGGTGACATTAGATCATACCACTTTCTAGTTCTTGAGTCTTACAAGTGTTTTAGTCATTTTTTTCAGCCTTCAATAGACGTAGGCAGCTCTTTCTCCAACTATCTCACTTTCATGCTAAGCTAGGTTACATTGTCAGACTGATCTAATTTGACTTAGTTTTCTAAAATACTGAGTTAGTCTTTCAACTGAGACTTGTGTTTGAGGTTTCCCTTCCATTAATAACAGTATATGTTGGTTTAGTGGGTGCCCAAGTACTTCAAGTGCATTTCCCTCTTTCAAATATGTGCTACCACTATTGCTTAGTGCTGTGTGTATTATGGGTACAATGCAGAAACTGAATTTCCCTACAGGATAATAAAACAAGTTAACCTTTAACCTTTTAAACCAGGAAGTGGACATCAGTCAGAAATGCAGTAGGATGTGGTGCAAAGGTTAAACGAAATTCAACAGAATGCAGATGCCAAAATGGAACTGACAAATGAGCTTTTAGAAGTCCATTGTGAAAGATTTAGATGGATTTACAAGGATCTTTTACAAAAATGGGATATAATATTCAAGTTTCTGCTTTCATTTTTGTTTCCTTAGAATTAACCGGTCATATCTGCAGAAGGAACAGGGCCATGAAGAGTTCTTGGCCCTAAAATCTGACATTTGTTTCCTTTTTGCACCATCACTTCTGACTCTTTGAATGTTTATTTGATTGTATATGGCTTCAACAAAAAGCCCAGAATGAACTCAGCAAAAGTCAATTGGCTGCAATCTACAACTTTACAAGTATCACTGAGAATCACACTTTGAAGCTTTAATGCATTATTATTGTTGCATACCATGAAAATAAAGATTAATTGGCGCTATAACAGCCTTATTGAGCCTATTGGCTGCACGGAGCGTATCTCTAACCCTGTTACACATCCAGATTTATTCGCTCTCTGTGGCACTTTGCTGCTCTAAATCAGCGGGTTTTATTTGTCTCTGAGGTTGTGTGTGGGTGTTAGCACTATGCTATTTCACGCTCCCTGTCCTCCACCAAACTAGAGTCTGTGTGACGGAATGTGTCTTGAAAGTATATTAACTGTGCTTCCTGTTAAATGAATAACCCGGCAGGAGAGACTGTGATCGGGTGTCGCGTAGAAACCTTCACCCCTCCATGTCAACACACACTGGACTGGGGAATCTTAACTCTTAAAGGAGAATTGATGGCGTCTGAGGACATGATGGAGACTAATGAAAATTAATATTCCTCACGGTCAGGTTTCACCATCGCAGACATGATGCTGTGTCAGTTGGTTTTCACAAGCTTCGTCTGCACTCCGTGAAGTTGTTTTGTCTATGCGGTGGATTGCAGACTTGTGAGGGTTGTTGTTGCTGTTTGCAGTTATATCAGTCGATCTCTTTCTGTCCAGAGTTTGGTGACGAATCTGAAGATATGCAAGCGTACTTTACCTGTATCTCTAGACTAGGCCATACACTGGAGATAATAACGGAGAGGTACCGAGATCTGATGCAATTCAAAGTGCATCTGATTGCGTTGGTTCTTTTCAACGGAACCGATGTGATTTAATCCAACTTTCAAAGATCTGTGTGCAACTCATGCAATCAGGTTTTGCAGAGGTCAAATAAGACATGATGCCAACAGATAAAGTTTCCAGTAAATGAAAAGTTGAAGCCAGGTTGAATGATAGCATTGCTGATTTTTTTAGCGACGAGCAACCTGTTTTACAGAAAGGAGGCAGATGTCCAACACAAGATGTATTTCTAGAAATCGCACATTTTACTGCACAAATGGAAACTGGATTTTTTTTTTTAAATCTCACCAAAGGATGATAGCACTGTTCCTAAATCTTCATATTGAAAAGAATTGAAAGGCCTCTAGAGTGCAGTTCATATGTGCCTCTTCCCACCTTGGGCTACAATGATGATTTCTTTCAGCTTTTTCCCTTCCGGGGTCACCACAACGTATTCCAATTTGCATATTTGATTTGGCAGGAGTTTTTACATCGGATGCCCTTCTTGACACAATCCACTGGACACTCATCCTGGGAATTGAACCCAGGTCCCCTATGCACCGGGCTGGTGCCTTTCCAACTGAGCTATCCAGCCAGGTCCACCTTGGGCTACAATTGACGCTAAAAACACAAAAATGAAACGCCACCAGTAAATTTATTGTGTGTTTTCCATTGTAAGCTTTTTTCTCAAGTCTGGTCCATAGTCAGATGTAGCAGGTGACAGTAATGTACATTAACACTGGATGACACCTGCAATAATATGGAAAAAGAAGAAAAAAGTCTCTTCTTAGCTACTGTGTAAACATGGCAGACTCAATGAATTGCAGATAAATCAGCCCATTCTAGAACTAAAGGACACAAAACAAGTTATATATTCAATGAAAGCAGAATCATCATTGGATTTCTTCAATTCCATCCTACACCCCTTTAAATTTTACACAGCGAACCTATGACATCAAAGGAGACTCACTGTTTTTGAGTGTTCGCATGGTAACGTAGATACCATGCGAACACCATGTGTGTTTTTGTGTCCACTGGTGGAGCTATGGAGCCATGTTTTTATGGGTGGACCAAATACGAGTGAGCCCACACACATTGACATTACACAAGTTTCTGCCAATGGTCTTTAAGCTTCTTCCACTTGACATTTAGTGGTGGAAACAAAGCAGTAAAGCCTGTTAGCCAATGTAAACACACATTCAGACAATCCAATCTTGTGCTTTTCAGACGCATGGGCTGTTTTTTTTGGGTTTTTTTTGCTCCTCGTGTACTAAACTACCCAGAGTACCTAAAGTTCTATAGACATAAAGATTATCACCTGCTATCTCCCCCTCTACAAGGGATGTAATGCTGATAAAATACACAGAGCTGGAAGGAATTCAGGCCCCGCTCAGTCAGGCTGAACCGGAGCAGAAGCTTGGCGACATGAAGGCTTAAAAAGGCAGACCTCCCAGCTGAAGGAGGTTTTCTCTGACGGTGAAACCACCCTGCTGCTGCCACACAACACCTGCACTATACTGGAGTTACTAACTGACACCTCAAGGTCAGGATTACAGTATCTCAACAGAAAAGCCACCCCTTTCATAAAAGATATTAAGACTTCTACAGCGACTAGGGCTCGCGGAGCTCCTCATGGTCTCTGAAAGAGCCTAGACTAGGGTACGAGTCTGGGGGATGTGAATCAGGGGAACAGGTCTGAACAGGTCACAGATTGGATCAGAAGTGGCTTGAGTCATGCAAAGGTGAATGACAGGAGTGAGATTTGACTGATTATTCTCTCAGCACGCGACCCATTGTACCGCATGCAGTACCTCCTAACCTGCAGTGGTGATGGTATTTGACGGTGTAACTATATCCAAGGGTGGATTATCCCTACAAAAGGACAAAAATATATAGACAGATGACAGCTGTTGGTAATTTTATATATATATATATATATAAACATATACAGAACAAACAAAATGGGAAACAAAGTCACTCAGTCATTGCCACCTCCAAGTCTGTTCCTGTTTATAATTAGTCACATCGGCTGAGTTAGTCATGATTTTGGAGACTGTGTGAGTCATATTTCTTGGATGTATTTGGCTTTACTATGTGGGGGATTTATCCATTCATATTTCTGCAAAATCTTAGAAAACAAAGCTTATTCTATCTTTGATACATGGATGGATTTATACAAAAGAAACAACTTGATTTGCTGCTCCAGGAAATCCCTTCTGCACAGTCATTTTTGACACGTTTCAGAGCGGTTTGATGTAAAACTCACTGTAACCTGGCACAGTCACCATATTGATTCAGCTGTGGTCGTCTGTGTTGGTACGTTTGTGTGGTTACGGCCTATTTTTGTATGGCCGGATGGTCGCTTTAGGCCCCATCCAGAGCATTTGAGGTGGTTCATCTAAGCACATAGACTGTTGCTTGGAGGAGGTGACCTAGTTGTGGTTTCTGTGTTTACAGTTGTTTTTAGGCTTAACCGGGTTGAATCCAGGCATCTGATGCTTTCCCTTGGCCCCGACCTCATGTGATGTGTGACTGCATGTGTGAATCCCTCAGTAGCGTGATAACAACATGAAAGCAACCTCATAGATATTTTGATGTGTCTTCTGCAGGCATGCCTCCTCTGTTCCCATTAAATATGCTGTGTAAGTTCTGTGATGTGGAGCTGTCGTCCTGTACTGGTAAAGGGACCTGTATGACCAACTGCTCCATCACATCCATCTGTCAATTCCACACAGAGGTCTGTGTTTCTATCTGGTAGGTGAAAAAACTCACGTCACCCCTTGGATTTATTTATTTTTATTTTACCACTCTCTTGTATTTTAACCTTTTGTTTTGTTTTTCCTTATCTATTTTATTTTGCATTTTTATAGAAGTTTCATCATTCTTATTGCTTCTGCAGTGTTTTTAACTTCTCTACTTAGATCATTTTTGTAATCCAATATATTAAATCTTTCCAAATACCTCCATCAATTAACCAGCTGACAGCTAATGGTAGCTTGCAAGCTAGCAAATGTTTGTTAGTTCATTCTAAATGAGAGGGAACAATATATTATTGGATATTATTTTAAAAACTTTTTTAAAAATCAAGAAAGTATTAATGGTTGTAGCCACAGAATGAGTATTTTTTTAACTTGCATAAAGAAACCAATCTTTTGTAATTTAATCAGATGTTATCTCTGTAATACATTTACCAAACCTCAATAAATAAGTAGTGCAGCATAAATATTTATTCTGCTAAATCAGTATATACACACTAGCTCTAATGCATTGTAGTGCATAGTATACTGATAGGGAGTTTGTGTTGTCTTAGCATTAGCGTAATGTTAGCAAACATTTCTGTACTATAGTACAGAAAATGCTAGTAACAGTACGTGATCATGTGGTTTCTGAGCCTTTGGGTTGGTTTTTATGAATCACACCAGACGTTCTTTTTTACATCAAATACTGTTATTTTTCTAAAAAAAAAAGTCATGTCAGGTAGCATGCTAACAGTCATTAATGTTTGCTACCAAAGTAACAACAGTTTACCAGTTCAGTCAGACCGAAGACTCACTGAACGACTTGGGTTTTGGCTGTAGGCCCAGTTAGTTTAATAACTAGTGAAACTGAAGGTAATATATTAGGGAGTATATTTATTATTATCCTCTGTCCTTAGAGTCCTTAGAATCCTATGAACAAATTACTTAGAAGAATGTGTGGCAGGAAGTTTTTTGTGGATGCTTAGACTAATCTCACATATTATTATTACTATATGTCTGCTGTATTTGTTTTTAGGAGGAAGAATGAGAGCAGTTACTCCATTGAAACTCTGTGCCACGATCCGGCCAAACCATTGTATGGTGTCGTGTTGGACGACTACAACAGCTCCACCTGCATCATGAAGGAGAAGAACACCACCGGTGGAATGGCCTATTTCTGCTCATGTTCTCAGGGAGAAGAGTGCAATGACAAACTGTCCTTTCCCCCCAGTGAGTACATGAAACCACCTCTGATTATAAGGCTGAAGTTCACATATCGGTGTATTTAAAGCCACAATATGTTATGAATGTGAAGAAGGTTACACATGCTAATCGCTTTTTAACTTTTAATGTGCAAGCGAAACGGTTCACATACCACTGTGTTACACTTTATTAACTCTTCTACTCCTCTACTGTAGCAGGGTGATAACTCTGCTCTGCACATGTAGGCGAATAATACGTATTCCAACGCTGATTTGGTCATAATCAAATGACCATGTGTGATGTAGAAGAGTCCATTTGTAGGAGTAAAACGCCATGGAATTATCTCTGCGGGAAATAACGAAAATATTTTGTATCTTTCCAATCAGTTTGCGTTTTACAGCCCACCACTTTCCTCTATGCATGTTCACCGTTAAACATAAATCCATTATAGTACAAAAGAAAACCTATCATTAAAAGCATTATACCAACAAAAGCAAAGTAATAATATTAACAACTGTTAAGACAAGGCTAAGCTAGCAAACAATAATACTAATAATAAAAATATAACACAAATCACCAAAGATTGTTGAGAAACAAATGTTTAAAAAAAAAAACAACTGTATTATTTAGCCTGGAATATTTAGTTATAAGATCAGAAAGGTCAGATAATGTCCTGCCCATTAGACAAAATGTTGTAGCAATTCTGTAAGAAAATATGGATAAAACGCCACAGACCTAGTATTCATTTGTAGTGACTTCCAAATTAATTTGTGTCTAATTTTAAGCTTTAATACACAATTTATCACTCTTTATCATTGTATTAACCCCTCCATTTTACAGTGTTATGTACTGTATGTGATTATCTCATATACTATACAGTCCATGTGTATGTGTTGCTGCGGAAGGGAAGGCGAGCCCAAACAAATGAAGTACGATATTTCCCTTTACGGTTAAAAACCTCATTCGGTCATTCAAATGGTCTGCACAGTAAGCAAACAAACACACCAGAACAACAGCATAATATTTCAGCAGTGAACACACTTCATATATGGTTGAGCTAGTATTTTTGTCAGACAGCTGCATCAACTTCCTCATATTTCAACTCTAAATAAGTAACCGAGTCATTATTCGCCTCTGCGTGTCTTATACAATACGTGCATCCAAATGAGTAATACTGGTTTCTTTCACTTATCAGTAAGTCATTACCTCTTTTTTCACCCTCCTCCTCCTCCTTCTGACTTTCTCTCCAACCGCTGAATAGGAAACTCTATGTGTATCTTGGCAATGTAGAGAAGTTCGTGTGCGTTTTTCCAAAATTGTGGGCGTTTTCTTTGTGGTCGTTACCATCACGCCGAATGACTGAAGAATGCATCGTCATCACAAACAGGAAGTGGAAACGTGTTTGCATCACACATAAACACCATTGGGGAATCCTCAGTGTGGTCACAGACCTGCAGCTGGTTCGATGTCCTCACCGCGCCGAGGAGAAAAACTGCTGTCTGTGTCGGGTAAAGTGTGTGTTTGTAGACCCGCCACACCGAGAGCTCAGACATATGGTTTCCTGTCTGTGTTTAACTCAAATCAGAAACATCTCCAGCACATGGCGAACAGTCGGCCGAGGCACAGAACACCTCTGACAGCGAGGGAGACCAGTCTTACACAGCACTCCGTTTGTTCTCTTGCTACGTTAAGGCCACAATATGAGACATTTCTGTCTCAACATTTCTGCCTGATTTCAATAGATTCTCATCAGCAATGATGACGAAAACAACAACTCCATCTAATTCAGCTAAGTGCTTGGTGCGTTTGACTGGTTTCAATAAGAAACATAAAGAACAGGAACTACAAGCTGCACATTTAATGAATTATTAAAGAGCCCATACTATGGAAAGGCATGTTTTTTGTATGTATGAACTGTAGTGTAGAATGAAATATGGGAAAATATGACTCCCCCATCCAGAGACCTTTCCGTGTGGAGTTTGCATGTCCTCCCAGTGTTTGCGTCGCTCCTCCAACTGTCTAAAGACATGCACTGAAAAGTTAATTGGTTAAACTAAGTATTTCCAATAAGTGTGAATGTGAGAATGAATATTGAACGTGGTTGTTCTTCTCAAAGCGTCAGCCATGCAATGACTGATGACTCACACAGGGTGCACCCCGCCTTCACCCATCGGAAACTGAGATAGGTTGCAGCAGTCCCACCTGTTCCTAGATGGTATGAAAGAATGCCCCCATCAGAAAATGACAAAGCAAGTTGAGTACAAAATTGAAACTGATTTATACAATGAAGTGTGACCATGTTGGGAAAAATGTAGGATCCTACTTAAGTTCATCAAACTCAACTGCACAGCCTTTACATGAAACAATGTCACACTCAAATTGAGTTTCCACTGGTTCCAGTTCTGGTGTTTGTCCCAAACCAGTTACATCAGAAGGGAATCCAGTGTTAAACTTAACCTAAAAAAAACCATGCAAATTCTGAATATGTTTTATTGAAATTAGCTGCAATTGTCAAGGCTAATGGCTAATCCTAACATCTGGTCATTGCCCGTATGGATGGAAAGAATAAACTATGAACAAAGCAGTATGTTGCTGAATGTGTTTGTCATGTTTTTACTGTAGCTTTATGTCATAATCTGATGTGAATCTCCATATAAGCAGATCTGTGTCCATCAAAATGTGGGATAAACATATATTTATAATTAGAAATGTTAACGTGTGTAACATAAGTGCCTTTAATGTTGATGATCTGAATACATTCTATAGTGTGGAAAGCTGATGAAATGTCGTAAACATTTGAGTTCATTGGCCAAAACCTCATAAAAGACTGCATTGCATTGCCAGTTCCTAACATAGACTTTAAAGGGTGTGTTGAAAACAAAATGAAAGGTTTTAATGTATTTTATTGTAAGATTTCAACCTCCGCCCTTGGCCAGATTAGTGTTCTGAGGCTCCATCTGTAGCAGAAACACTTTATTTAAGGATTAAATGCATCAAACGTTAAAACTTAGATTTTGATGCAAGCTAAAAACAGGTGCCAGGATTATTAACCCTTCAAGAACCAAACATGCACTGTTGACAGTCTACTGATCTATACCGTTTAATACTTGTTGATCTACTATAATCCTATGAATAGATGTAAATACTTGGTGTAAAATACAGTTTATTGTCTTTTCATGTTCATCAGATATGACCCATTTGGATGTTCAGAGGCTCCGTAGAAACTTTGGAAACACTGATGTCTTCTACAACATTAATTTACCAGTAAAACCCATGGAGTTGAATAGATGGATAGATTTACCTTTAATAGTCCCACAAGGGGACATTTCAGATGCAGCAGCATAATACAAAGAGTAGAAAAAACAGAGCAGAACACATATACAACAATTGAATCCTTGTACAACATAGATAACATAGACAGTATACATAATTGAAGTCCCAGAGATGATACTGAGGAGCTGTGATGCGTCGTCTGGAGTCGATAGACGGTAGTGTGAATGTCCTCTTAGGCCACCGTAACGTAGCATCAACCGCTAACAGCTAACCACTAACAGTTCAAACGTACAATGTTCATAACCGCAACAAACAGATCACAAACCTTAACACCATCTCATTCACACACAACCAGTCCCCCCCTCCCCTCTCCTCCACCACTCTCCCTCATTCTACGGTCGGCTTTCACCAGTAGAAAACCAACTAAAAAACAAAAGAGTTTGGTGGTGTCTGTGAGCCAGGAATCCTTCACAGCCTGGGCCACTCTGCTCGTACACCCACTGCAGTCAGGTCCGCAGTAGCCGTTAGGTCTCCATCATGTTAGTAGATCGGTTGGTAGATCAACCGTTACCCACCCGAATCAATAGAACCCCACTTGCCGTAGTCCCCCTGAGAAACACTGGTCGCTCTCCGGGAGTACACCGCTGTTGCTCATCCCAACTGTAGACACAGACTGGCTCACGACATCCCTCGTTGGTGTTGAAGAGGTCCATGAGAGTAGCAAACAGATTACTACCCTCACAAACTTCAAAAATTACACATGTCCATGTTATACAAGAGTCCAATTAACACGACCACAACAGTCAAGGCAGAAAAACTTGAAGTAGGAAAAAAAAACTTAGGAGCTGCTGTACTAGGCTGCCTTCTATGGCACCATCTTGATGACGAGAGAATGAATCAATCAGTCAATGACAGTGGATGGACACACCTGTTTTATACTCAGTTATTGAAAAAAAAAAGATTGAAAAAGTCACTTTTTCTTCAGTTTTCTCTATTTTTGGTGCAATAATCATTCTTAGCTTTAATGAACAGTCACTTGAGGAAGGCTAAATATATAAAAAAAAAGTCCTCATGGGTTACAGTCATATCACGCCTTAGTTTGTTAAATTGTGCTTCGATACACTTCCAGTAAATTAAATGTCTTACACCAAATCAAACAGAGTAACGTGAAATGTAGAACTGTAGGCATTTGTGT
This sequence comes from Gymnapogon annona, assembly GCA_029814585.1. Lineage (NCBI taxonomy): Eukaryota > Metazoa > Chordata > Actinopteri > Kurtiformes > Apogonidae > Gymnapogon > Gymnapogon annona. The sequence goes on from JAPTHA010000009.1 coordinate 18,910,329, forward strand.
GAAATAATGTTTCTACATGGAGCCCAAACTTCACAACAGCTCTGTGAAAACAAAACCAAATCTATATAAGCATGCGGTGGTTATAGATCGAAGTTTATTCTAGTCACATGTACATGACTGCAGCGCATTCATTTCTATCTGTAAGAGCAAATTGCAGACAATGAGCGGTCCTTTCTGAATATAAATAGTGTGTTCTCTGATCTGAGATGGTTGGTTGCCTTGCACACTTGTGGCTAGTGTCACAGTAATTGATGCCATCACCGCGTTCTCGTCATTACTTTGCACCACCAGTATCTATGCTATGTGCTGCAAATAATTGCCTAGTTTGTGTTGCAAATTGAGCAAAACCTCTCTGGCCTGGCTTCACCTACAAACATCTATTACGTGGGTAGTAAATTAGCTATAATTTTAAATATGCATAACCATGAACAAGGCTGGTTGCCAGTTTCCCGCCCCCCCCCCTTTAGGGCTCAGAGTTAGTAAACAGGCAGGAATTTCTCCTTGTTTATGTGCTGTAACTGAGCACACACTGTATTCCTCTCAGCTCTGTACTTCCTCTAATGCAGTGATCCAATCAGAAACCCAACGGTAGAATGCAAACAAAGTACATTTCCTCAAGTTCTGCGCTATACTTGCATACGCTTTTAAGAAATCTATACTTTCTGATTTCTATTTATGCCTTTCTCACTCCTCAGAGGTAAATATGACATGTTTGACTCTTATTAGGTTTGTCAGACAGCTTTAGCTCCGTGTTAAATGTTATTTTGGTGTAATGTGTGCATTAAGGTGCATGATGTTGTACTAAAACGAACTGCAAAAGAAAGTTGCACATAAAAAGACATATGTTTGCATTGTCTGCCACCATTTTTTTTTTTTTTTTTTTTATTCTGGCCACGCAACATGACTTCAAAATTTCTCTGCCATGATAACACAAAACTCATTCCAACTCTCATTCAGCTGGTCCAAAGTCTCAGACAGACCTTATTATGTCGTGTGACCTGTGGAGACCATGGATGATACTGGACACAGCATATGCACAGGCTTTAATCTGTCGTGAAGGTGAAGCAGCAATGAGTTTAGTCGCAGACTTGCATTACCTTTAGCGTTGGTTGTGTTTATGGAAGTGTATTCTTTGTCAACCCTTTAAATATTTTACTTTTTGCAACATAAATATGAACAAGAGGCCCAAAAATATGTATCTTTTTTGCAAAATAGGGGCTTTTCTGCATCAAAATATGACATTTTTACAGTATAGTTGCAGGGTCAAAGGCCATTCATGCAGGACCTTCAAAGTGAGGATGCACATATAGAAGGAAGGAAGTAGAATCATAATCCTGCCACTGCACACTGGAAATGTTCACTTAGAGTCTGATAAGTACAGAAAATTTGCTTAATTTTAAAGATTCGCAAATGCAACAAACACATTAATAAACTTATATAATAGTCCAATACTACTTTATATATTTTGCTAATGTTGATACTTTTATTTTTTTTGTCAACTTTAGTCAGGTTTGACTTTTGGATTTTTCCTTCTCATTGAGTAGATATACATATATATGTGATTTGGATTTGCAGAGTATCTCTCCCAAACATGCAAATACAAGCTTGAATCATCATTTATCTTAATGTGTGTCAGTGTATCTCTGACAGAAACCCACACACACACACATACACACATCGAAAGCCCTGAGGATAAGGGCTGTGGTTCCTTCCTCCCATTGAAGACACATGCATCAGGAAGTCCATGTTTGTTTATTGGACGACTGCCACCACATTTTCCTCCACAAATGCCTCACATTGTTCTTCCCGGCATTACATTCTTATGACGTGCCAGTGATGGTGTTTGTGAATGTGGTTTATTGCTTGAGCGTCACACTTCTGGTGAGCGCGATTGTGTTGATGCGTCCAAATGTGAGTTGTAAATGTTGCTAACGGAGTGAACACGGTGGACGGGTTGGTTTTCAGGGACAGGGAGATGTTTACTGTGTTGAGGTGAGAGAACATCACGAGAAGCTTCTGTTTATTCAAGTAGAGAGTGTACAGTTCCAGAGACGTAGCCATTAAAAAGCTGATGCACTGCTAAATCAGCATGCATTCATCTATGTATTATTGTTCACTTGATACCGCACAACCACAAGTAAATCACTAAATGTGTTAAAACTAGGCAGCGCAGCCACCACGACCAGGAAATATGGCATTGTTTTAACCCATATAGACCCAATCATCCACCACCGACCGAAACCATCTATTGATTGAAAGTGTTTAATAAGTGTTGATCCATTAATCCTATCAATGCATGCCAATAACTGGTGTAAACTGCATTTATTTGTCTTTTCATGGTCATCAGATATGACCAGTTTGCATGTTCAGAGGCTCTGTTGTTACCATGGAAACACCATCATCACCAACATTGATTCACCAGTAAAACCCACGGAGTTGAATCAATGACGGTGGATGGACACACTTGATTATATGCTTAACTATTGAGATGTTTGAAGAAAAAGTGACTTTTCTCTGTTTGGAGCTTTCATGAGCACTTATATTAATGTGTAGGGAGTTAAATACGTTCACGTACATGACGCGCAGTGAAAGAAGTGAATCTAATGGGTAATAAATAAAAGTTAAATAGAGAAAAAAACAATTATTTGGGAACTGCCACAAAACTAGCACTGGGTCTTTAACCAATAAAATGTGAACATGTGGGGCTATTCATTATAAAAAAATATATTCCATTTCTGGTGTAGAGGCCTGTAGGATGAGGCAGATATTAATAACTTCATTTTTCATTCAGTACTGTGTCTGATGTAGGACTTTTAACTGCAGTGTACATCTCTGCACTAGTAAACTCCGAAGCTAATTGATAATTGATTTTGATTATTGATTTTGGCTTTGATTCCCCATGTTTCATAATTACAGTGTTCATCATTTTCTTTAGAGTTTTGGTGACAGGTCGTATTTAGAGTTTGGGCAACAGTATTGATCCTGGAGGGTCTATGGATGAAGCGTGGATATTAGCATTTAGCATCTGTGACATTTGTATGTGAAAATATATGTTTTAGGGTGCAATAATAACAGACGGTCTGTGATGTTGGGGGGCCAAATCCCGCTAAAGGGTCCAGTCTGACCCTTTGGATGAATCTGTCCAATGCTGAAATCACACTGAAGATATTAACAATAATATTCATTCAGGTTCCACATTCAGACCAATTCAATCTCATATGGGTCAGACCACTGAAATACCCCATACCATTCCATACTACAATGATATCCTACAAATATTCACAACTCCAAATATGATCACGTATTTAGAGTAAAACAAAGTAGTATTTAACAAAAAATGTTAATAACCTGAACAAATATGAACAACCTGGAATAACTTAAAAGCAGTACACTTTTAACAATATTGC
>JAPTHA010000009.1:19023562-19062665 GCA_029814585.1 Gymnapogon annona
TAATGCCGTGTGACTGAAATGATCGTTTTCTTCCTGACTATTTTAAATTTTGTGCTTGATTTAGTTGTTTTTTTTTTCTTTTTGTTTTTTTTAAAGCTGCATTTGTGACTCAGATGCAGCAATAGCTATGGTTACATATGAACTATTTTTTGGATGCTCAATAAAGTGATCTCTTTTACACAGCATGAAGCATTTAACCAGAATAGAACTTTTGGCACACTTGAAATGATTCCACCCTCCATGAATCATCTACCTAATCTGCCAAAAATGTAAGGGAAGTTGTTGTAGATGGTGTTAGTGGATTCTGATTCATCATCAACGTACACATGAACACCTTCTCTTTCTATTTAAATCCCCAACAGTCCACAAAGCTTTTAATATAAACGATAATATGACCATATGACCAAGTTTTTCCCCATGATATGAACTGTTAAGGCTTTATAATATCCCGTCGAACATCGTAGTTCTCACCCTGATTGAGATGTCATGTGATTGAGGCATTTGTATTCTGATTGGACCATTGTTACTATTAACAGAGAGATGTCACAACCCACATGAAACCCTTCCATTACCTTCTCACTAAATCCAACTACTCTGCACCTACCGTCACACATTTAACGGTAATCTATCATGGTGACCTGTATGATTTTCTTATTACTCTCTTGTTGTTTGGAAAGTCTTGGAGAAATTTCACTATGTGACAGTGTTAGGATGTAGGCCTGTAGTGAAAAATGAAAAACGCAAAACTCGTTGCACCCTTGGTCTGTCCTTAAGGCACTTCCAGGCATTTTGGAAAGCACTGCTGAAGAGTAGCTTTAAGCTGATTTAAAAGCACTACAGGCTGTTTAAGAGGCAGCACAAGCCTCTTTTCTAGTTGAAATAAGTCGGTGTGGATGCTGTCAACTACAAAGAGTCAACGGCTCTACTCTAGCACTGTAACTGTTTTCTCAATAACTGCATTATTAATACACAACCTATACACACACTCTATGGCGCATGTTGAAACTGTATTTCTGTATTCTTATATTTAATTACTGCATTGCATTATTTTACAGGGTTGTACGAATATGAGACTGATGTAGGAACATGAGCTTGTCAAAGTGCACTTTCCTTTTACTGTTTGCTTGCACCACTGCGCACAGTGTGGTCAATAAGACTTTATTATTTTTCCAGAGGCTGTGTGAATAGCCCATGCGTCCTCGGTGTGCTGCGCGAGTGCGGTAAATGATAGTTTGCAGAGCTGATCTGTCTCATCTGCGATGTGCTCCTGAGGCATTCGGATGTGTTGAGCAGCTGGTTGGAGAAGCAAAGCAACTTCTCATTAAATAATCATCATGACTGCAATGGGCTGAGACAGTGTTGTTGTTAGGCTGTTAGTGCTTCTGACTGACCAACCAGAACTGCTGAAAAGGAGCTCAAACCAACCCTGTGAACTCGGCTTTTATTAAAGGCACAGCAATTATGTAAATTCTGTCAAGTACAACTTTGAGGTGTCGTAATATGAGCTTGATTCTGTAGACGTGAATAGAAACTCTAACCATCCATGTACAACTATGTATGACTGCATTTTGCACAAAGTTAAATCATCTGAATCACCTCAGTTAAGGTCAGAAGAGCTGAAGTGTTTCCATGTAGAAATTATACTCCAAACTTTCTTCAGTATGGAGAAATCTTGTACCAGAACCCTGTCGAGACCAAAATCACTTACAAATCAACTCTATGTATCCACAGACTGGATCAGTCAAAGCTCAAAGTATCATTGTTTACATACATTTGTTTTATGATATCATCAAGCTCCCTTCAAACTAAAACTCACTAATTATTTTGACAGTCACTCAAAATAATGGCTTTACTATCGTCACATGCTGCATCAGCTGATAGTGTACATTATAGCTCTGTTAGCTTAACTCTGTTTTTAGCACAAAACAACCACAGCAAAACCACAAATAACTCCTGTTTTCTGTAAGGGTTGTATTGCCAGTAACTGAAATAATTAAATGTTTAGAATTTCTATAAAGGGCCGAAATACATCAAGTAAATACATCACATAATAACTTTATATTTCTATAAGTCTCATAATGAAAAAAGAGATGCTGTCATTTCAGCATCAAACTCCATTCTTTTTCTTTACAGCTCTGTCCAGCAGTGAACATGATAGAGCTTCTAGTTTTTCTTACTCCCTTGAGTGGTCACATAAATCCCTCAGTCCATCACGAGAAATAAATGCACTACAAATCTCATAAAATCATTACATTGTTATTTTTAGCAGAACTTCATAACTCTTTTCTCTAAACACTAACAATTTTAGATCAAAGTAGAACTATAACATGTAGTGACTTTTAAGAACAGGAGTACAAATACCGCTGTAAATCCATCCCGTCACCCTCAGATCGCTGCCTCAGGACCTTTTTCCTATGTTTGCTTCAAAACTCCAGAAAGACGCACTTTCCTTAATGCATATTTTATAGTATCTTCTGTCTAGGGGAGATGCTTTTTCCACAGATCTGTAATCTTACCACTCAGCGCGGCAGGCACTTTAAGGAGGCTAATGTGTCCTCTGGCCCCGTTATGTGGCCATTTAACTGTAGCCCAAAGCAAAAGCAACCTTTCCAGCTCCCATTTGAACTGTTTATTTTACATTGGTGGCATTAATATACGGGAAAAAAAAGCACCTTCCCCCTCGGTATCTGCACAGAGGAAAGCTGTAGCGCATCTCTGGTAACGGCAATGTCTTACTGATATCTGAGAAAGTGAGAAAATGCAAATAGTTAGAGGGGGCGCAGCTGAAAGAACATGTACAACCTTGACGTGCTCCTAATTAAATCACACCTCTTGACTTTGTAGAGGAGAAAAAAAAGTGATTTTAGAGTTCTTTCTGAAACCACCTGCTCTATCCGAGACCGGTTCTGCTTCACTGTGCACTCGGCCGACGTCTAAGCACACATTCTGTCTTCAGTCAGATTCTCAAAGTTGTGTAACTGTTGCAGACTTTATTGCTGTGCACATCTGAGCGGTTTCCTTTGGTGCTAAAACTAAATGTCTCTCTGAGTAACATGTATAATAGAAAAACAATACATGCTGGAGCTGTAATTTGTGATTGTGTTGTTTTTATTATTGAGTCGTCCAGAACTTATTTTGAATAGTTTGTTCATCATTTGACCCAAATAGCATCAAGAAACTGCAAATACAAGTCGCACTTATTGGATTTTCATTGTTTTCCATTAATTGTATTAGAAAATGTAAGTTGTCAATGATGCTTTTTGTATCACCATTGAATGTGATTTTTGCATGTCATTCAGTTTTATTTTTATTTCCTCTTGCCTGTGTATTTTCTCGGCTCTGAAGAACCCTTTAATACTGTTCAATGCCTTACCACAAAGGAAAACGTGACACTTAAGCACAAAGTTGAACACAGGCTCAGTTTTGTGAAAGACGACCAGTGCAGATTGATGTTTGGAATCAGAAGAACATGATGAGCTGAGGCGAACAGTGACCACTCAAACGCTCAGTTTTCTAAAGGTCCTTTACTCTTCTAATCAGTTTCTGAAATGGACTTTGTGGAGCGGACAATCAGACCATGAAATAGGATGCTAACTTAAATTACTTCTTTTGAAAATGATTTTTTGAGGTGTGCTTGGTTTTTGCTCATAACGACATCACTGGAGCACACGTTGGAGCTGCTTTGTGTTTTTTCGACTGGCTTTGGAGTTGAGTATGTAACACAGACTGAACAAACGCTGCTCGCCTTTCGTCTCTCCTTTTGCATTAGAGTGTAGCGCTGCAAAGTATGATGATGTAAAATGTGCAATCGCTGTTTCATTATTTACACTGTGTTTGAGTTTCATATAACTCCTGAAAAAAATCACTATTTCACAGTATTATTGTTCATCTGTGTGCTTATCAGTTAAAATCAGAAGTGAAAACAGAAGTGATTTGTTTTCTTTACTTTGAAACTCGAGAAAGTGAAGCACACGAGAAGCGTATTTACTTTTTACGATAAAGTTATGCATGTCCTCCTTCAATAAAATACATAACAAAAGAGAAAAGCACAACAGAACAAGTAATTTGACAATATTTCAAATAAAATGTAAATTTATGCATATGCAGGTGAGATTCCCTGGCTGTATTTTTTTTTCTCTTATATGAGATACGATCCAGTGATGCAGTATATTATCTTATCAACTGAAGTGTTATAGTGCAGCCTTAATCATGAGCATTATTTTACCACTGTAGTTTACATTTAAAAGCTTTCCTTGTTTTCTTGTATTATTTTGCGTTCATCTTTGTGGCATTTAATGCTTCTGTGGATATATGTATCACAATGTCGTCTATCCATCATCATTTTGTGTTGGAGTATAACTGGAAAAGCATTCTGTGTTTCTCCACCATATCTACTACTATTTCACTTCTGTCTTCAAGTGGTGATCGAGCGTTACACCATTTGTCATCATTTTTGTTCCCAGAAGAGAATTACAAAACCACTTCATCTTTTTGTAGTAAACAACTCGTAAACTTCTCAAAACTATTCGACTCATGCTTTCAGTGATCAAACTCAATGACACCAACAAGTAACATCACTACAGCGTACGGCTTTTCAGTATTGTGGGATTTGCTATTCAAGCCATGATCTCATATGTTGTTTGGAGATATTTTTGTGCATAAAACATACACATTTAATAAATAAAATGTGTATGAAACGAAAGGAATTAACCAAATGTGGGTTAATTCCTTTCATATCCTCCTGAGACTTGTAAAAGTAACGTTTTGGCTTTGTACTTTAACTAATTGTCTTGTTTGGAAATGGCATGTTATATGTTTTTATATATTTTAACGGCATGTTTTTTGCAATGGACTGTGCCTTTTTTTTTCCTTTTCTCTTTTAAGGAAAGCTATAAACCTCTTGTACCCTACACAGGACACATACAGTATATAGTGATGGGTCTCAAGAGGACATAAGAGGAGATAAGAAACGCGATTGTATGTGTTATTGTATACAGCATGTGTCCCCTCAAACACGGCAGTTACACGCCGAGTTTCTAATGTTATCTGGTGTGAAGGTTGATGCAAACAAATGCAGGCTTAGTGAAAATGATATGCAGAACCTTCTGGTATCTCATCTGTGTTGCCATTGTTCACTTGTAGAAGTCAAATTGAATGTATTCAACAATGATGAGTTCTTTCGGCTTTGTCCCTTCCGGGGTCGTCACAGTGAATCCAACTCGCATATCTGATTTGGCAGGGTTTTTTTTTTTTTTACACTGGATACCGGCACAATGAGGCATTGAGGCTACCGTTGTAGGCAGGACCCACGCTGGATGCTCATCCCGGGAATTGAACCAGGGTCCCCTATGCACCAGCCTTACCAACTGAGCTATCCAGCTGATTTGAATGTATTCAACAATGCAGTCCAGTTACATTTAATAGGTCCTTCATGTGAAGTGCTAGTTTTTGATCTTGGCCTCTGCAGGTATGTGTCTTACTGTTAAGCAATAATGTTTTTTTGTTATTTTTTTGTTTTTTAAGAAACTAACTAGCCTTACAGAAGGACAGTAACACAATGAAAACTATCAAAAATCAAATGGTTTTATGCACTGAAATGCTACTGGGATTTTAATTTGTAAGGAAATACTTCATTAGTTCCAAGAAAAGGAAATTTATAAAGTTAATGGATTGATTTATAGAAACATTTTCCATATTTATTTGTGTTATCAGCTGACAATTCTGTGACATTTCGTTACCAGATTCATTGTGTGTATCTATCTAATGACAATAAAGGAAGTCTAGGTCTAACATTTAATTCAGTATGACTGAGGTGGATCAGAATGTGTTTTTTCTCTAATTCTATCAATTTCTACTCATAAGAAAGAAAATGACAAGTGTCTCTAATGCAGAGCCAGTACCTTCTGCAGCTGAAGTAAAACGGAATGTACTGTCGCTGGAGTAAATATGTTAAATTACTTATCCATGTCTCATTATTTGACCATGACGACTGCCTTTATGAGTTTTTGGTCTAAATGCTCAGCCTTAAGCCTCCCTGTGCTACTCTTTTGTACAGATCTGACTATTTGTGACTATGAGGCAGATGCTGGATGTTGTTTTGGCTGTGTAGTCCTGCCCTGAGCTTCAGTCAACTGATAGGCCCTCTATTCTGAGCCGGCTTCAGGGTAACATAATATTTCTGTAATTTGCTTTTGTTGGAGGCCAGAAGATAACACGTGAGATAAAGCGTCATGTCCGTCCCTTTTGTCCCCTGCTGCTCGCTCTCTTCGCCTGTTGAGAACGAACAATTACTGCTTCCTCTGGTAATTTTCCCAAATCTGATTCCTTATCTTGCCTAAATCCTCAGAGGTGCAAACCGAGCAGGAGGCTTTAGGTCGATTTAGTCTGGAAAATGAGCTTATCTCATTCATTTGGCTTTGCAACAAGAGGAGAAAGTCGAGAGTTTGTTATGTAATGATTTGTTCTACCTATATTCGCCCTATGGTGCTGCAGTTTTTTTTTTTTCTTCTTTAATCAGACTGCCATGTTCGGGTGCAGGCATCCTAATTGTGTCTCCTCACACGCCCCCACTCACCACACTGTAGGATTTGTGGGAATATGATGAGACATCATGAGATTTTAATAAATGCTTTTGTGTGAGGTCCCGCTCTAAACCGGCTTAGCCTCCTCTCTCTGGCTTTGACTCCTCTCCAAACCAAACAAAAAACCTGGGATGAATGCAGGATAATCCTCCGCTCTTCTTCTTGCTTTGCATTAAAATAAACTGCCTTCTTTTTCTTCCTGCATATATTTTTAATTGCCTTCGGCACTAGTGTTGTAAGATTGTAACCGTAACATTACAAGTAGATTTGATGAAAACCACCTGTAATTTTTGCTTGGATCAAATTGTTGGCTTTTGAAACATAAGCCCTGTCTGTAAAGTGATATCTGAAGACCAACCTGTCACAAAAACACCTTTTGACCAGCTTTTTTTTTTACCCGTGTTGATCCGATCACAGATGGATTGGTCCAAGTACATCGATTCACATCTGTTGGATGTCCTTCACCTGGTCTATACACAAATAAAATGACAGTGTTCTAGAATGTAATGCGAGCTTTCATCTCCAGCAGTTGTTTTGCAAGTGCCAAGTTGAAATGACTGGCTTTGGAAGTGCTTCACATATAATCAACAGTGAATGAAGAATGAAAGGGATTTTGATGCTTTGTCATCTTTCCTCGTTCAATGTTAGCGAGGTAGAAAAAAAAATGTAATTCACTGGGCTGTTCAGACGCCGCCAGCGAGCTTTATGGTGGAATGTTCTCTTCCCTGTTATTCAGAATGTGAACTGTGGTTGTAAACTGTTAGGCTTAAATTTTCACATGAAACTTTGACCATTTTCATTTGTTTTTAATGGTTGCCCTGCATAGCAGAGAAGTAAATTATGTCTCAGTTTCAGCCACATAAAGTGACCTGGGAATATTCTAAACTCAGTGATACAGGGGACTCGGGCAGCACTGCACCAATGAAGCCTGGGACCAGAACAGACTTTAAACCAAAACCATCTACAAATCAGCACTATGTATCCACAGGGTGTATCAGTCACTGAATAAAGCATAATGATCATTGTTATGACATCATCCAGTTTCCTTCAAACACTCATAGATGTCTTATAATAATCTGCTGCTACACTCTGTTTCTAAAGTGTAAACAGTGACAGTAAAACCACAGGTCACCTATATTTTCTTTACCATTCGTATTGTCACTACCTGAAGTAAATATCTGTTTGGAATCCAACAAACAAGGTCAGAACTGTCACAGTCTAGTCTGAACCATGGATTAACAAACAACAATTTGGCAAAGATAAGAACATCACATTATAATGTTATAGCTTTTCTAACCCTCTGAATCAAACTCACCCTGTTTAGAAGAAACACTGTCTTTTCAGCATCAAATTGTGTTCTTTTCATTTAGAGTTGAGTCCATGGTGAAATCCAGTGTTTAAATTTTTATTGACAATTCACTATTAAAACTCATTGCCTGCCATTGACGTCTATAGCCGTCATTTGAGATAGGTAGACAGGTAACGTTGGCTGATGTCTGGCAGGCAATGAGTTTTAACAACAATAAAATTACTTCCCTCAACACAAGAGACTGCCATCATGACTCACTACTCCCTCTTGTGGTCAACCCCCCCCCCACCCACCCCGCCTGTCACTTCAAATATGAATAAATTCAATCCATGTCACATCACTATAGTCTAATACATTGGCATCTTTTGCAGAATTTCCCAACTTATTCTGAACACTCTGATGACATTTTTAAGTCATATTTGAATAAAAATATGACCGGATTCTATTCCATTAATCCCAGAATAATGTATAATGCCTGTCTACTCTGATGTGTTTGTTCTCTTGCTCAGCTCTGTCTTCCTCTCATGTTTCCTCTCTCCTCAAACATTTTGAACATCTACCACTTTGAGTCACTGACTTTAATTAAAACTCGAAAAACAGGTTCACTCCAGGGTCCAATTCAAGATAAGTTTCAGTCTGAAATTATGCCGTTTCTTTACTGATATCCTGATCTGGACACTCGCACTGTAATTGATATTTTTAATAATCACTGAAACTTGATTACGTGTTAATGTCGTGATGTTTTTGTTTTTTTCATCTCCCCTGTTTAATGTCCCTATTTTTACTTTTAGTCACATTCACCCTTTGACAATAAGGAAATGCAACCAAGTCAGCCGTGAGCTGGTTTGCTATTGTAGACCTTGAGGATTTTTTTTTCATTTCACCACACAGTATGTAACAAATTTCTGACACCAAACATATGCAGGCGCTGTTGTTGACAGATGTTTCATTCAAGTCAAGTCTATTCTTCTCAGGGTCATAACAGATGCGGTGTATGTTGAAGCATATGGCGTCACACCATGGAACAGTTAAAACAGCATTGTGTTTACTGCACAATTCACTGTGGATGACATGTTTGACGTTTGGGAGAACGACTGTAAATATAATGCATTTGGAGGTTTCCACCACATCTTGCAGCCTCATTTAGCGAGTGATGCTGAGTCAGGTGTCGGATCGATGATCTGCAATTACTTTGACAGTTTATTTTTATGTCATGGGAAATTGAACTACTTGTGAATTTGTAATGTTATGTCAGTTATTCCCATAGCAGTTGATCAAATTTTGATATCTACTCAATAGGTGATGGCCAATGAAAATGGCCAATATATGAGGTTTTGAGTTTAATAGTGGTAAGTAACTTGCAAGGATTGCAACTAGAGATGTGATTAGTGCTTATTGCCAAGATAGGAAAAGTTACTCATTAAAAAGAACATGTTTTCTTTCAATGAGTATGTAATCTTTTCCAGTTATCACATTATTTCAACTACATTTGAGTGAGATTGTGGGTATCTTGATTTCCATTTGAACAAAATCAGCCTAGATGTTATTTTGCTGGATAAGGTTCAGTCACTTTCACACCAAATAAAACCAGCACTGACTCTGAGGTAGACCACCGTATGTTTCAAAATATTTATGATGCTTCAGAAATGAGTGTATTTAAATTGCTGTCGAAACATACAACTGCTTCTAACCTCCTCCTTCTGCTACAGTCTGATGCCATTCCATCTGTTTACCGTCTCCGTCTGTACCTGTAGATCAAATCCCAAGCACTCATCAGAACAATGCACCAGTGTAAAAACCGAAGAAGAAGAGCAGCACACTCTTGCCACTTGCTTCTGTTATTTTCATGGAGTGTGAAATTAGGTTTTTACTTAAAACCGTATCACTGGAGTTTGGAGATGAAGGGGGTGATTTAGTGGAGTGTTGTTTGCTATTAGAGACAGATGGAAAGGGGGGAGAAGAGAGGCCAGTTTCTTTCATGATGGCTGCTTCTGTCTCATCAAACGGCTTCAGAACTTGCACAACTTTCTGCTTCCACAGCTGTGTAGGCCAGATAGGTCAGCAGAAAAGGCTATTATAGTTTCCATCCATTTCACCCCAGGGTCTCTGACCTCAGCCCACTCCCCTGGATATGTGCCTAACAGTCTGCAGCGTGGTATCGGACTCGATATATTTTAGCCAACTGCCCTGTTCTGACCTCTGCCTCCACTCCTGCGATGTTCTGAGACTGGCTTTGTGTCGGCTCAGTTTTCCTCTCAGGCATACTAAAGGCAAACTTAACTTTGCCCTATTCATGCTCTATTTTTTGTATCTCATTCACTTTTACCCTTTTTTGCCATTTTTGCTTTTGAGGTTAATATAAAACCCTCATTCAAAGATCCAAATGACATGGATTGCTTAGTTTTACTAAACTGGCTCGTAAGTGCATGTTTATGCTCATTGAAATCAGATCAAGGGCACAAAAATGTTACCATGTCTTTATGCTTAAAGATTTAAGGGTCAATATGTACGATTTTGTTTGTTAATATATAAACCAAATATATATGTGTTGGCCTCTGGAATGGAGTCTGAAATCACCCATTGCCATTTCAGCACCAAACAGATCTTTAGTGTAACTACAGGCGACACCAACTGAGCAGAAAATTGGTAATTTGTGGTTGTACTATGGCTTTTTTCTGTCTGAAAATAGAGCTAAACTAACAGACCTACCTCTAATATAAACCATCGGCTGACATAGCATTTAAAGATCACAATAAGCATCAATGAATTTTATTTCATAACTTACTATAATTCAGATTTGTGGAAACGGTGAGCTTTATACTTCATTTGGTGAGTGATACAGTCTGTGGATATATCGTGTTGATTTATTGGTGGTTTGAATAGTCCTGAACGTTAATGTTGTATGTTACATTTCTTCATAGACAATACTACATCAATAATTTACACTTGGCAAACAAGCACAGTGGAAATAAAGGCATCTACTTCACTCAAGCCCCTTTCAGTAAAGACCTGGCACCTTCTGGTTCGGATGAGAATATAGCCAACGGCCAGTAATTGACAAAATATGGTGTTTCCCTTGTATACTTAGAATATCTATCACAAGAATCATTTAATGCGAATTTGGGCAGAGCAGTGCCCATTAACATCAATAAAATTTCTCAAGCAACAAATGTGAGAGAAGGCTCTTACGCGTTGGATAATAGAAACATTTACACTTCCAATCAAATATCAAAATGAAGAGAAAACGAAATCAGGCAAATGCTTGAATATCCCCCATCACATGCTGTTGTTACAGTCATTATTGGGCTCATAGCTGTTTAATATTTGAGATGTGCGTTATACAAAACAAAGCACTTAATGCCACAACTTGGTTAAGAATTCTTTATTTGTTTATTGTTCATGATCTCACAGCGCAGCTTCCTCTACAGATGCAACTACTCTACACTTCTATTTTTGTTTGGCATGAGATAGTCTCTTATAAGGAATTCTAAGACATTTTGTGCATTTTTATAGTGTAGACAGGTAAAGATATCCATGCACACACTAGAAATTCTCCTTGAAGGCTTATACAAGTCTTCAGCAAATTCAGATTCTCATAGCTCTCTGCAGAAATGGGATATTTAACAGAAATGTCCATGTCTTTGTTTTGTCTGTGAACACGGCACAGCTTTAAGTTAGACGTGGCTGGATTTACACACTCTGTTTTACCACTCCTAAATAAAAGAACCAGGGTTAAAATTTCAGAATGCAGTTGGTGTTCTCTGTCAGTTATTTGTTGCATGCAACCATGACGTGCAGGCCACAATAAAGAATAATATATCTGGGGGTACGAATGCTATGGTTCTTTAAAATTGATGTTTCTCTAATTATATGATTCTGACAAGTTTGAAAGCTTGATAAAGGAAATGACATTATACACATCAGACAGAATATTTCACCTAATTCATTAATATGTTGAAAAAAAAGGTGCATTTCTAAGAGTTAAAAGTGTTTGAGCCAATGTTAGGGCAATCAGGTTAGTATAGAACAATAACCTGGGTCTTCATTAAGGTTTCAAAACTTACAAACACCTCAGAAGAATCCAATTTATCAAAACTCTGCAGGGCTTGAAATTGTTGCAAAAGAATTTATGATGAGGTGGGACTCCTCCGAACAAGTGACAAACTGGTTGGAGGACATTCAACGCCGCCCAACTGGCTGTTCAATAAAGATCACACTAAGTGCAAGATGTGCAATGGTCTGAAAAATTCTTCGAGAAAAGGTCGAAGTATCCATCTGTGAACTGCAGTTCAGCAGGAATAGGGCATTGCATCATGACGAGGACCTAAACACTTACATTGTTCTTTCAAGGAATTCTTTAAGCAGAATAAGTTGTGTTCACTAAAGCCAGATTCAAAGTCCTCTCCTGAATTTAGTGGAAATACTCTGGGACAACCAACGTCGCCCGTAAACAAATATGAAAATCATCATGGTTGCCTAGCATATGTGCAGTGGAATAATTATATTGTATTTGACAGGTTCACTTGCAAAATAATCTCATCATATTTAGGCCATATTGCAGAAAAAAAGACGATCAATGAATGACAATCGTTTGGTCAGAACAGTTTATTCATCGTGTCACCTTGGAAGAGGTTTGCATGAAATAATTTGTCTGACTAGAAGTACATCAGCCTTAAGCAACAACTTGAGCAAATCCTCCACTCTGCCACCTCAGAATATACAGGAAATGTTTAGACGCTCTGACAAGCGGAAGCTCCATGACTCGCCTTTGTGGATTCATGGGACATCTGTCTGGGACAACAGAGTTGCACAGTGTGTAGTTTCAACTCTGTTTTCTCTGCGGTGTCTTAAATAAATTGTCGCTCGCCGCCCATTATTCAGCACAATAAAATTAGGGTTTTGAAGGATGGGGTGGCATGAGGAGGCAGAGTCCGTCTTGCAGCGCCTGCAGGAAATGATGTATCCTGGCACTTCATTTTAACTCCTCCAATTGTGTATACACCTGCTGTTGGAATGCAGTCTTTCTCTGATGCATTCCCCTCCAGCAGGTCCACGCAGTTAAAATGTTTTAGCGTGGCTTCGGAGTGTTCTATAGGTCAAACAATTATTCACCGTCTAAAATTACGCCACAGATTCATGACTAAATCTATACCATTCCAACTACGTAACTCTGAATATATATCACCATGTATAAATATTGTAGCTTTGGTCTTTCGAAGGAGAGGGCTTGCAGTTGTGAGGAAATAATCTGCATATTGATTGAAAACATGCCCTAAACCTGCAATATGCTTCCACCGAATCTTGAGTTTCTACTTCTCAATTCCAGCTCCCTCATCAGGATGCAAACCATGTGGTTCCTCCTGGACTTTTTTGTGTAAATAACTTTGCAGGTGGTCTTTGTGTGCATTTCTCGTTCATCCTCTGCAAAGATTTTGTGCGTGCTCCATGTGATTGAAGTGCAGCTGTGTGAAGCTCTTTGATGGCACCTCCCGCCATCTCCTCGCCACCATGTGCCTCCCCGCCCTCCCCTTCATGTGCTGCTGGTTTTCAGGTGGCATCTGAAAGCAGTGGGGAGTGTGATTGCACCGCTCCGGTTGCTGCCCATCTTTGGGAGGCATAGTGATGTGGGTCATTAAAAGGTGACTCTGCCCTCTCTGTGGCTCAGTCACTCTGGACAGTGTCCAAACAGAAATGTGCAGCGCAGCAGTAGTTGACGTGAGGCAGGGCAGACTGTTGCCAGAGGTGCAGCTTGTGGTCGGAGATGAAAATGGGGGATGGCTCCACATTTGACATCATTCTGTCCAAAACCGTGACACACCAGGGATTTAAGGATAAACTGGGTCACCTCGTAGTGTAGCACCAGTAAATAAACAGCTTTTCAAGTGTTTGCCAGCAGGTATAACATAATCCCAGTTCGGCAAATTAGCTCAAGTTAGCTCACGTTTAAACAACAACTATATTAAAATTGTGTTTTACTTGTAATTGTTTCTGTATTCAGCTTTATGTTATTTAACTGTGTGCTTAGTTGCTTTCATCCAGCTTTAATTTTCCTGCTTTGATGCCTTAGAAAATTGGAATGGCAAGAAAGAAAAAGTATGCAAACCTCTGAAATGTTCTCGTTTTCTACATGAATTGTTCGCATCTATGTCACAAGATAACACAACATAAACAATGTTCCTAGCCTTATGCCAAACAAATAATTATAATATTTCATGTGTTTATTGAACAGCTTGAACTTCACATTTGCTAATTCTTGACACCAATTAGTTCTTTTTGGAGGCATTATAGTAAAGGTTCCCTTTTTTTCCCCCAGCAGAATCTAAACCCACACAAACAATTATAATATTTCATGTCTTAACCGAACAGAACTATTGACTCATTCGCACGGTCCTTTTGGAGAAAAGCATAAACCATTTGGCTGATGAGTCCAAAGAGAGCTATTTTTGTGTACTGTGAATTGTGAACACTGAAAAGGCTGGTGATCTTACGATTTTGATTTAGCATATGATTGATTGTGTTACGTCATTAAAAAATAACACTAAGTGTATTGTAATTGTAATCACGGTATTTTCTAGGGGTTTTCTAACATTGATGTTGTTAACACAGGTCACTAGGCTAAATGTTGGATTTCATTTTATATTATGTCTGTGCACATGTTTAGTTTGAGCCCACGTTAATTTTTAGTTTGCTTGACATATTATTTTCCTGCTACTGAAGTCCATCAGCTGCATACATCTCATTTACACAGATGTTCTAGATTTTTGTAGAGTGAAAAAGTTGTTGATTTATTCTGAAATTCTGATGGAGTAAACTAAAGCACTGATCTCTAACCCCCCCAGGCTGGGTCAGTTGGCAGAAGTTAGCATCGACCTTCTCATGCAGTGCAACTTATGCGCCTTTATTTGAAACAGCTGTATTAAATACCGGCATTGGGTTATCCAGCTTTTACAATCACCGCTCAGATTTGTGTACATAATGAGTAGGACATAAATGATTTTCTATATGCAGCAGGAGGCTGCTCTCAGCGTTGCCATGGTGATTAGCTCAAATTGATGCTTGTATTTTTATTTTCATTCACTGCATCGGCGTTGGCTTCTAGGGTATAGAGCTCTTTACAGTCGGTCCCACGGGCTGGAAAGCAACATACATTTACTTCAGTGCAATAAATCTCTTAGGTGTGCGTCTGAATTATTTACACACTTTAATTTGTATTGCTAACTCTTATTTACCTAATGACAATTGACTAAGAGTGATGGATGTTTTTCTTTTTACTCTCCTGAGCTCCTGAGCATTCCAGTTTTACCCAGAAAGCTGCTGCTGGAATAGACTTAGTGCTAGATTTGAGACTTGCCGGATCCGTCATGCATACGCCGTGTCAGCAGTATGTTTAAGTGGAAAAACTAGAAAGAAAACACACAATGGTTGCTTACCGTGGGTTTAAACAAATGGCCACCTGACCACATTCTTCTCTGCACACTAAAGCTATTAGTAAAGAATGAATAATGCTCAGAGTTCATCCTGCCACCAGCAGAACCATACATCTTATATTTGTATTATTAGTTTATCTTCCAGGCACAGGGATGCGGCTGACAGAAGTAGGACGCTATCCGCACTCTCAGGCTTTGTATTATAGTTTACTCTGAAGTCATCACTTGGTCTCAAATACTATTATCAAGCTTCTTCAGGCCAATACTGACGAGTGATTTAATGTAATTAGAACAGACCCAATCTAATAGCGACCCATTGGTTCCCCGTCCCCTTCTGCTCTGTCTACATTAATTCCACCGTCCAGAAATTAATTACTTTACACTCAGGGGAGGACTATAGAACACTTTGTAATTAGTGGAGCCAGTCATGTGACTCCACTGGCAGCCACTATATTTAATGCCAGTTAAGTTGTTGAGCAACCTCTGGCATCAGCAGGTGAAAAAGTTGAGGGCTCTAACACTATTTAACGGGATTACAAGGAATTTCCAATGATATCAAGCTATATTTGGATGTAACTGGGCATGTCTCTGTCTCGCTCTCTCTCTCTGGGAAAGGGGGGGCAACTTCCAGAAACAGAGGAGACTACCGTCTGAGTATTGGGCAATTCGACACATGTAGCAGCACATTTCCAGCAAACGACTTAATGTTGAGAGAATATTTCTATCATTTAAGATGCTTGTCCTTTCTATTTCTGTTTCATGCTGCATCTGCTCCACTGCATGTCGGAGGCAAATATTTAACTTTTTACTCTGGTGTAGCCGCGCCACAGCTGGAGTTCTTTTTCAGATCTTTAGATCAGATCCTCTCTCCCAATTTGTTGATGTTGAATGTTTCAGATAAGCTGAACTTCATTTCATTTTTGCGGCTTATTTCCTTGGAGAAAATCCTTCTCAAACTAAATAAACTCAATAAATCCCTCTTGGATTCACTAGAAATTGCAGTTGCAAAGTTGCAGTCCACCACTGTAACTTTTATTGGAGCGTTTTTACACAGTTGTATTAGAACTTTTTCTAATACTCTGTCCACACTAAAAGATATTTTCTAAAAAAAAATCTTTTCTACCATTTTTTTCCTGCCCACCTGACAATGCAGTAGCAACTCCAAACTGGTTGTTTCCAGTGCAGCTTTATTACACAAAGCCATAGTAGACATGGACAAAATGGCATGTGATGTCATTGAGTAGCAATCTCTGTTATTTGTTGAAAACATAGATACAAGGATCTACAAAATGTTTTCGACCTGAAGTATTTACAAATGTTTGTAATTCTTCTCCCACTGCTACTTTGAAGTTGTAATGTGTAAGCCATAATTTTGACGACTGAGATATAATTATAATTACTTTGTCAGAGTTGTTGTAGTCAAAGTGTCCTAATAAATTCCATGTCTGTACGTCTTTACAATAACATCTGTTATTGGAAAAGTTGGTCTCAGTACACTCAACCAGAACCAGTTTCTCTTCTTGATGTTTTTGTTCTGACATAAAGTTTGAACAATGAACTCTGTAATTTTATGGTCAATAACAGTCAATTTTGCTGTCTGATCTAAAGGGGATCAGTACAAATTCACCAGCAGCACCTAAAACCTACCCTCATATTCATCTTGTAGTTGAACTTAACTTCCGGTACTCGTCAATAACAGGAACGCCGAGTTAGCATGTTTCCGAAGAGTCTGCACTTGAAAAGAGCTTCATATGTTTTAATAAGTACACTTCCCTTGAGTTTGTAGCAGTTTTCCTCATGTGACAGACTGAAAAAGAGACTTAAGAGCCAAACACCCAACGAATCGAGAGTACGGCTTTATGCTCCAGAATGCAGCTACTGCTAAGAGGAATCAAAGAGCAGCCACGATGGAAAGAGCAGCGTGCCAGTACTTTTTCTCTCTCCTCTTCCCTTTCAATCAATTGACTGGGCCTCAAGAATGGGCATGAACGCCAGGCACGTAGCCTCAATCTAGTACTCGTTCCTAGGGGGGCTGAGCAAGCCATATGCTGCAATCCCTCCATCAAACTCAAGTTTTTCATGGAGGGCCAGTTTGTATTGGACACTCTGGAAAGCTCAGGGGACGACGGGAGACTAACTGCTGCGCATCAGCTCCATCTCTGTCTGAAGTCCCGGAGTTCAATGCAGAATTCGTACAAAAACACCAGTCTATTTAACAAAGTCTCTTAATTATAGTCAAGGCCGGCAGCTGAACTGTTCCGCTTAAAGATTGGGTGACTGTAAATAAGATAAGATGGCTGAGTGGAGGAAAATCAAAAGAGTAGAATTGTGAGAGGATGCGATGGAGTTTTTTAATGTTTATTTTCATTGTAGTGTACTTTTTTTTTCTTGGCCGTTTTTATTTTCTATGAACATTCTCTCAACAAAAATGTCAATTTAGGAAGAAATGCATTGTCACAAAGAGAAAACATCCCAGTATTTAAGTGTACCAGTATTTACTTGCATCCTTAGATTGCACCGTGTGATGTATTGGTCCCCGATGAACTTGATTTGCAGCATGGCTTTCTTTTACATTTTTATACGGCTGCGCTTACACCATGAGCTCAAAGCACGATAAATCTGAAGCCCTTTTCAGTTTGGAACATGTCTCTAATTGTCACTTCCATCCTAGTGGCTGCTTCTTCCCAGCAGTTGGCCCTGGTGCTGCCACAGGTTTTTAGGCACCTTTCAACTATTTCTTTTTTTTGTGCAGCAGTAAATCCAGTCACATTCCTGTTGTTTACAAGTGAAAGTTGGTCTGTGTCACGTCGTTGGCATCTCATCGGTTTAGCTCTGTAGTGTCTTTGAAGTCATTTTATACTGTGACTTGGAGCCCTTTGTTTATTGTAAGGATGTTCACCGTGCTTCTCAAAGCTTTTGTTGTTGACGCTTGTGTTTTAGCTTGTAGGGTGTTTTTTTTTCCACTCAGATTTCAATGTGTTCGTACTTTTCATTGTTGCCTGCACCTAGTTACTTTGCTCAGAGATAAGAGACCAGCAGCCATGCTTGGTTCAGCGAGAATATAGTGAAACTCAAGATCAACTGATCTTTTTGATAAAGGGGCAAATATGAAAAAAAAAATGTAAAGGGTTCTATACTGTCTACTCTCATACTGGGGCTGTAATTATAGCATTTCTGATGGTAAGATTTTGCAGTGTTGCACTGCTGTGGCAAATCTTTGCTGTCACGCCATACATTTCATACAAATAAACCATTGCATTAGACATATTTTGTCTAATATTGAATAGGCCAACTATTTAGAATAAGAAGCTGAGCTCTTTGTGTCGCTGCACAATTTTTACCCCAATATTTATTTACCCCCAAGTAGGACAGAAACCAAGCGACCTCCCCCCATGACACACCACCACACCAAGAGATCAATTCCACAGTAAACACAGAATTATTACAATTATATCAATATTTTAATTAGAGTTACAGTAATTATATCAGCGAGAGAGTGGTATCTGCATAGAAAATGTCTATTGATGGCTGTGTTGTATATCAATCTGTCATGACATATCAATTAGATATCTGGCCACTGACAGGAGAAGTGGTAATGATATTCATTATTTCATTACAATGTTGCCTTTCACTGGGTTAGATATATTACACAGTAAGAGAGCACTTAGTCCTTGACATTGATGTGTTGGAAGCAGCAAGATAAGCAACATAAGGAACTGTGTGTCTTTGCCCATGGCCAAGTTGTTGGTCTTGTGGATACTCCTGGTCTGCACTAGTTAGTACTGACCAAAATGGAGGAAGGAAGGATGTCCCAGTTTCAGAACCTTTGAACATCTGTGGAACATACTGGATAAACAAGTCCCTCCCATTTCACAATTTCCAGGACTTGAGGCATCCCCCGTGGGAATTGATATAGTTCTGTTGTATTCTATTCTAAAGCACATCTTCAGAGGTCTGGTGGAGTCTAGGCCACGGGTCAGAGCTGTTTTTGTGGAAGACCTCACACAAGTATTTGCTTATCAAAGTTGTTCATATCCCCAATCTTGCCTGCTTTGTGCTTTCTAAGAACACATCAAATTCAACATGTTCACTTATTGCTTAATATGTCCACCCACTGACAAGTTCCATTGGATTGTGATAATCAAAATAAATGCCACTTGGCTGTCAGTGGTCAGAATGTTATGGTTGACCGGGCTGTGTTAAATGGTTTTCTAACGGTTTACGTTTGTGTCTTTGTTCATTTAGAGATAATATGACGAAGCACTGGAATTAGCAAAAGTTTTTGGAAGGGATCCATCCCTGTTTTCAATAAATCAATCAATCAGCAGCTTCATTTGTTCCCAGTCAGCTGGTGGAATGCTGTACATAACTATTAAAACATAACATTGCAACCTAAGCATAAATTCATACACAGCTAAGGGTAAACTATGGGAAAAAACTTGTGAAAACTTAAAATTTGTCAGGGGGTTCTTCTTTGGCAAGTTATACATGACTTTTGCTTGTTTGTTTTAGAAATGTAATAAAGAAATGGAAATCAATCAAACGCACATTGTTTTCAGTGACGATCAACACAAAATAAATGTAAAGACAATCTGATGCTGAAAAGAATAATCAATATTCCAAAAAGAAAATGGCAAAGAACGTAGAAGGGGTGTGATATTGAAGTTCACAAAAACACAGTGTCATTAGTTTTACCTGGTGCGGAGATTATCACAACAAGCTGATGTGAAGCATCCAAACCATGAGACGGGATTCAGTCGTATTTTACTCCACATCTTAACTTTCTGTTGACTCTGCAGAGCCTTCGCACCTTTTATTTTATATAGGAGGAACTGCATTTTTTGCAGCTCACCTTTAAGTATTTAGTTTACTCAAAGCGTCAAATCTTCACATTTTCAATGTAGCCTTGAGGAACAATGAATTCCAATAATTGTATTCAAGCAGGAATGTTTGTTCATTCCTGACTCAGGTGTACCGTTTGTTTGTTTTAATTTTTTATTTTTATTTCAGTCTTCAGGTTATAAATACACCAGGTAGCCTTCAGTCACTACATATTGATAAGATGATGTGCCTCAGGAGCTTGTTTTTTTGCAAAGTGTATTTGGATTAATTTGTATAGATTTTGTCCTGAAGGTCGATGAGTTTGTTGATATGATGTTATCGCTCTGGTAATGAATGAAGAAACAACCAAACAAAAGCATTGCAAACTGCTCTCTTCAGGGCTGCCGGGCATCCTCGGTAGGCACGCTTTGTGTTGGCTCTAATGTTTATTTTCTCACTCTGTTCGCAGGTTCAACTACAGGTCGACTCACCACCTCACCACCAACGGTTTCTATGAGTTCCTGAACTGGTTTGATGAAAGGGCCTGGTATCCTCTGGGCAGGATAGTAGGAGGCACGGTAAGTGTTTCGTCTCCTTCGACCTCACCCTTTTCTCACCCTTCGGCCCGGATGTGTGATGAATCTTCAGTCATTTTCTTAAACTCACTCCAGACCACACATTGTACACTCACATCCACGCAGGGGAAAATTTGCTGGATGGTTAAACAGCTCCTTGGGGATGTGGTGAGTAAGTGGAAAGCAGGTCTGGTAGATCTGTCTTCATAACAGCTAAAGGACACACAGACGGGGTCACTTTTAACACGTCATTACGCTGCGCCTCATCTCTCGGCGCTGCGTTTCATTTCCATGTGATGTGTATATGGGCCGATGGAGGAGAATTAATTGTTGTGGGCTAAATCTGTTCCCAGAGTGCACTATTAGTGACGGCTTAAAGCGTGTGATTTTGACTTTGAAGCACCTCCTCTGCATCATACGGCACGCGAGAGAAAGGCAGCACAAAGCACATTCTGTACTTAACACGAACACACTATTGAGCTACTCATCATTGTTGAAAATGCACCAGCGGAAATAAGGGTGAAAAAAAGACACAATTGCATTTTTAATCATGTTCTCTCTTCTCTTGTCCAGCGGTTAAATGGTGACCTGATGAGGTTTGATGCACATCTGGAAAAGTGAAGACAAAATATTACAGTTATATTATGAGTTGCTGTGCTGTCAACATGGCTTTTTAAGGATAGAGAAATGCACTAACTGTAAACTGCACTCTTGTGGGTGGCTCGATTACAATTTTTATCATGTAACAAAGTTGTATTGAAATTTCACTACACGGTATTTGAGTTTTTTAATGATAGCCTTGATAAGTTTCCTGTATCACGAAAGTTAAAACTGCTTAGAAATCATCTAAAAGCTCCAAAAATATAATTCAATCACATGAGATAACAATGAAAAGCTAATGAATGTGCAAATCATGAATCGTGGAACAGTTTTTCTTCTAAAATTGTTATTACTGCCATAGTTTAACGGTGGAAAATCAGTCTGTAGGTATTTAAATGTTTGTCTTTTTAGAGAGCAGTAATGTTCATATTCAGAAACGTACCCGACTACTGTCATCAACATCTTAAACACTCTTGGGGATAGTGTTGCTGAAGGCAGGTTGTTTAGGAAATGCACACAATTGCTGTAAGGTAAATCACATCAAATGGTTAAAAGCCCATTTTCTGTCCAGTGCCTTCACTGGACGAGCAATAACTATGTATAGGAGTGTGATTTTCTTTTTTTTTTTTTACTGTTGAATTGCCCATTCAGTCCATTAATGATGGCATTTTGCAGTCACAGCAGTGAGAAGATGCACAGAGCAGCATTTTCAGTTGTTCACTGCTCTTGCTGGCTTGTCAATATTGGCTGTTGTTCTGCGGCTCATCACATTAAATGCATATTACATGAATGTATGATGAAGAAGTGATGTGAGAAGATGGAGCGCTCTCATCTAATGCTATTCCAGAATGGAATAGGAAAAAAAACCCAAACGTTAATGAGATGTACAAAACTGTTGAATTTCAGTTTCTTGTTGACGTTAAAGAATGTCTGCCTTTCATGTCTGTGTCGTCTAGGTCTACCCGGGGCTCATGGTCACCGCCGGCCTCATCCACTACGTCCTCAACCTGCTGCACATCACCGTCCACATTCGGGATGTCTGTGTGTTCCTGGCGCCTGTGTTCAGCGGCCTCACTGCCATCTCCACCTTCCTGCTGACCAGGGAGCTGTGGAACCAGGGGGCGGGGCTATTGGCGGCCTGCTTCATCGCCATTGTCCCCGGCTACATCTCCCGATCTGTGGCCGGCTCTTTCGACAATGAAGGCATCGCCATCTTCGCTCTGCAGTTCACTTATTATCTCTGGGTACGCCTACTGTCTTCTCACACCAACAGAACATTTCTCAGCGCTGTTTCAGGTTTTTACATTTTTCCCACCAGTGTTAACTGTCGGCCCAACAACTGGTATTTCTGCAAATTTTCTTCAAAGAAATGTCTGATCCAAGCTTGATCCGCTTTTTGCCTCAGCAGTCGAACTTTGAAGTCGCCGTTTCTCTGGCATTAGAGCATTGTGGGGATGTTTACAAGTTTCTTGGCTCTGTTTCATTTTCATCACCAGCTATTTGATTTCCCAGAAAGACAGAGATGTGGCAGAGCATTTATGTTAACTGGACTGACAGTCTCTCTTGCATTGTCATGTGCTGTTCTGTTCTCTCTCGCTTGAAAAAACCTATAATGAAACAACTGCATAGTCAGTCTATGGGAGGATGCTGATGGTCAACTGTTTAGGACACGTGCTATGAAAACTATGAAATGTCCTAGTTCTGTCCTGATTCCATTCCATACTTTTTCCAACACTAATGTGAATAAGAACAAGAAATGTCATCGTTGTTTAGTGGTATTGCGTTAGATACACGGTGTTAGTGACTTAATGGCCGATCAGATCACATTTTATGGACAATTCCTGCAGAACACTATGCATTTTCAAACCTTTAACATATTTCTTTTTACTCTATTTCCCCTAAATGAAACACTAAGGCATAGTTATGCTTAGTCTGTCCTTTGCTAATTGCCATTTTCTTGCCAATATGGTACAAATGTAGAATACCGCTCTCCGATGTAGGCCAAATAATCACAAACGGCCCATTCCAACATTGATTTTATCCAGTTAGGTTTCTAAGGGGGGTTTGCATCAACTTTTAAAGCACTTGTTCCCTAAGTGCTTTACCCCTCTAGCAGCATTCAATACTGCCATTTGACCTGCACTAAACTAAAAAGTAGGGTTAAACCAACATAACTTATGGACATCTACTGATAGCCGAAAGACTTTCAAATATGAACTTTTTTTATATTTCTTGTAAGCTTTTACTGGTAAGGGGATAGGTAATAACAAAATGAAAATAAAGAAGCTACATTGTGCCAGAAAGTTGGTGCATTTGAATTTGGAAAAACCTTTAAATGTGAGTAAATCACTATCAAATCGAAGCTTGTGTGCAGAAATGGAAATGAATGAAGTCTTCAAAGTTGACGACCACAATCCTGAGAAAAGTCTGAACATCTGTTAGTTGCTCACAAACTCTGTATGCAGATAAAGGCAGTGTTACTGCATTACCCTCACCGTATTATCCTGTGAAATGTGTAATAACACTGTCTGTTCTGCTCTAAATAGTATAATGGTATCATAATGGTGAGAAAAGGATACAGACCATTATAACCCTTTGATGAGTCTGTGTCATTAAAGAAAATGTAACACAAAGCTCAAACCTCCGTATTTATTAACACAACAGACCGTCCACGACATGCACTTGAGATCAGAGCCTCCTGCACCGGGAGTAAACGTTACTGTTAAGGGTCATTAGGTGACTAGAAACACAACCTCAGATGAGCTCGTTGTCTCGGCTCTTTAAATAGCCAACCATTTGCTTAAAAGCTCATTGTAACGATTTTATGGTCTGTGAAAATACCTCACCTCGCATGTGACATTCATGTGAAGGCTCGCTGTTGGTTTATAACTTCCCTTAACTCAGAGCAGGTGGCCAATGTGTTTGACCTTTGTGTTACACGTGTACTTTTACTAGGAACATTGTAAAATAATACTGCAATTATTAGATGTATTCTTCTTCATATTTGCTACAGACAGCCCGTTTGTGATCTACAGTCCCATTGTAGTTGTTATATCTCCGTGTGTTTCTGAAGATTTATTCCATACACTGCTCCTTTGTGGTTTTGCGCATGTTGCTATATAGGCTAATGCTATTCATAGAGGACATAATCAACTGACATTTCATGTATGCCACAGAGAGTTAAAGAAGCAGTTCACTATCCCAATTATGAAGTACTGGGTAATTTGTGGCGTAGATATATGGGGAATAACATAACCTGGTTTAAAGTTGAAATGTATTTGTTCTCCGGGCTCTTTAAACAGATCTGGAATAATTCACTCTATGAATTAATCATACACGGGAACAATAAAAATAAACAATTCACAGCAGGACTTTAATAATACTCGACATGTATTGCATTCCCCTGTCCTCTTTTCTCATCTTTTCCCCCCCGATCCCTCCCTCTGCCTCCATCCTCTTCCATCCCATTGGCTTATCCTTAGCATTCATCTGTTAGCATCCAGCCATTTGGCGGCGTCTCCGGCCAGTGCATTCCTAAAGCCAGGGTTTTTTTAGTCTTGTTAAGCCCTTGTTAGCAGCTGCTGCTGGACCACTTTGAGGAAGGTAAAGATGTGTAGGACATGCCACTCTGCTTTGTGCAGGTCATTAAAGGGGGAAACATGATGAATAATTCAGTCTTGTTGGGTAAGCAGCAGAGCCAACAGTTCTGTGAAGCTCATGGAAGCAGCTGATTTAGGCCTGACTTAATGTATTTTTTTTTTTTTTTTTTTGCCAATGTTTTCCTCTGTCCATCCAGGTGAAATCGGTGAAGACCGGCTCTGTCTTCTGGACCATCGGCTGCTGCCTCTCTTATTTCTATATGGTGAGAACACTTGTGTCGACTGTTGCTTTCATAATGTGACCTTGTAAACATAGCCCTCCTCCTACATCAAAACTAAACACACGGGTACAGAAACAATCAAGAACACAATAACAAATCCACTTAGAGATTCTTTGCAGATGAGTATAATAATTGAAAACTGCGCATGTTTATTATGCTCCGTTGAGCTCCCTCCACCCAGGAGCCATTTTTCACCCGACAAAAACGGATCATTTGAGAACCTTTTCCCACACCCACCTATCATTCAGCCAGACTGTGATGAATCCATGATGAATCACATGAATGCCTTGCGCTGTAAGCTGCGACGCCTCTTTTCCTGGCAGCCACACACCGCCTGGCAGCGGCATGACACTCGGACACAATAGGCACAAAGCTTGAGACGAGGTGGAGATGTGTGTCGGGCTAATCGCGTGTACTGTGAGTTTGGGGACTGGCAGTTTAATGTGAATGGTAGAGCTCATAATGATTTCACAGCACTCAGGTGGGCCACACAGCTTTACTCCCTCCCTAGTATCTCTGCCCACTGGCTCATTATGGCTCTATGTGTGTGTGTGTATTGTGAGTAAGAGAATTATTCACAACACATGCGCACACAAGAGAAAATACAGCCCACCCATCTATTGTCAGCCCACGGGGACCCACAAGTGTTTTACAATACTGATTAGCTACTGCAGTTCAAAGCACCACACACATTCAGCCGGTATCAAACTCTCATCTTGATAAAAAAAAGCTGTGAACTAACGAATACACACCTCCATGTTCTCCCTTTCATAAAGACATAGGTTAATTGGCCTAAATCGCCTGTACTGTATATGTGAATGTGAGGGTAAATGGTTGTTCATATGAATACATTAAATTGGTAAAAAAAAAATTGGGATTCAGGTTTCTTTTCGAACAGGGTTTTTTGCAACAAAACTCTTTAATAGCCTATTTCCCAGAATGTAGAGCGCACATCAACATAAGGCACAGTCACAAAAAATAGTTTTGCATATATAAAGCGCACCGGACTGTAAACCACAGATGTCCACTTTGAAACATAAGTTATTTACACAGAAAGATTTTGTATATTTTTTTTTATATACCATAACTGATTGTTTCCAAACGGAGCCTGTAACACAGCAGTAAAACCAATTACCGGTAATCAGTTCCAAGACCCAAGAAGACTCCCATACATAGATACATAGCTGCACATGCATGTAAGGTATCAGAGAAAGAGTATGTATTATTATTTTAGTTATGTTAATTATCTGAAAAGGAATGCATTCATTTAGGTCTAGAAGTTATTTATAAAGACATGTTACCTTGGAGACACACAACTGCAGTCGAAGGAGGAGAACGGGGGCTTGTTTTTTCTTTTCAGATTTTTATTCTCTGGCTTTGTCCTGTTTGACCACACTTTCATCAAACACTTGTTGAGGAACTAACCTTCCTTAATCGCAAGCTCATGGAAGAGCTTAATAAACTTTTCAAAGATTGAGATCAGAGCTAGCCCCCTCCTCCCCGTGCCTGACCACCCAATGAATTCCTATGCGTGTTGAACCGATCAAATCAAACATGGCTCACAGCCACTCCAACACCGAGAATGCTGGTGTTTCACATGCATCCACATCATAGTGTGTGTTTTCTTCTCTCGCTTTCTCTCTGCTAGACTTGGCTAATCTCGTAGCTTCTCGGCCAGTTGATGTCAGAGGAATTCATCTGAGGAATTTTACTTGCAACCCCTTCTTTTTGTTGCCTAGGAAAAGCCATAGATTAGCCATTTTGTTGTATAGGGTGCAGGGTTCAAAGTGTAGGGAAGAAAGTAGAGGCTTATTGTCTGGAAAATATGGTAATCCATATGTTGTATGTCAGTCCTGTGATGAACTGTTGACACATTCAAGGTTTAACACACCTTCGCTTCTTTGTACCTGGGAATGACTCCATAACCATTGTGACCCCTCCCAGAGGAAAAATCATTTGGATTATAAATGTTATTCGTCCATGTCTTTCTTGCCTAGAAAACCTCAGTATCTGTGGACCCTTAAATATTCTTGCATGTGATTGTCCTAAATTCAGGCCTTAATTATCTTCTGAACCTGCTTTAGCCTTTTAATTATCCTTTAAACTCACGATGAATCTTTAAATCTGACACTCAAAGGTCCTACAGGCACAATAAATGTCTCAGTATTCGTAAATCGTTGTGCATAAAGTCAAATACGTAATTAGCGTTAATCATTTTATCCTGATGGAGATGGGGATAAGTGGAGCCTCCAACAGTCGTTAACATAAGGGGTTCACATCTGAGCTTGAGCAGCTTCAGCATGGACGAATAGACATGTAAGGATAGTGGGTTTAAGCAAGTTCAACACAATAACTAGGAAGCCTGTTAGACTGTTATTTATGTGAAGGGAAGGTGTGAAATTAGATGAAAAATGTCTCTAAAAAAGATAGGGTAATTAAACTGTTTGTGTCTTTCATTATCTTTAGTAATGAATGGGCATACATGTGGTTATTGTAATTGATGAAAACAATGATGACAAAGATCTGCTGCCTTAACATATTACATACAATGCTGATATTGACTGATATAATCGCCTGTCTCTGGATCTGTTTGGAATATAATAATAATATTCTCACAGTCACAAAATGACCTGATCAGATGAGGATGATAACAGCCTGAACGCCTGGAAAAAAACAATTCTCACATGCTCACACTATAAATAAATATAAACTGTCTCCGCAATATATTGAATAAATCCAGTTAATGGAGGTTTTGCCTTCTGATTATCTCGGAAATGCTTAAATGGCAAACGTCTGGAGTCTTTTCTTGCTCGACAGAAGATGCAACCCGTTTTTCTCAAGATATATTAACTGTTTCTATTGTCGCACATGACATATAGTTTTAATGAAGAATGACTTCATTTCTTGTAGCCATAAAACTTAAACCATCCATAACATAAAAAAACAAAACAAAAACATTCCTCTTTTGGCTGGATCAGTCAGCTCTTATACTAGCGGATTGTACCTACACAGATCTGCTCATTTCAGCTTTTGAAACACCCTCTTTTCCAGGCACATGCCTAAAAATATTCACAAGTCTTTTCTTTCTCTCTTTTTTTCCATGCATATTCTTCACGGATTGTTAAACATGTGTACATGGATCGCCTGGCAAATCTTACATTTGTGAATCAGTTTTGCACAGATTGACAAATTCTGGTGGAAAACCAGGATGTCTAGGCTCAGAGTGGGACAGACTTTTTAACGGAACATACATTTACCAACTGTATTTTGGTTCCTTCGGTCTAACATAAATTTGCTCATCACAGCTTTGGTTGTGTCCACCAACTCTAAACGATAACCAGTGACTGCAAACATGCCTTTGTGTTGGCTTTGTACTATATCAATATAATTATGAGGTCACTGTATCCATGTTAGATAACATCTGAAGTTAGTTAGTTTGAAGTTGGTTGACAACAGATGTTCTTGTCTAATTAACACTGGCCCTGAGGTCTTTCTATTAATTGTCAGTCATCCACACTTTCTAACAGTTATGCTGCTCCTTAATAAGATAAGATGGCCTTCGTTGATCCCACCATGGAGAAGTGTCTTGGCTGACAGCAGCAAATACACAAATAGAGTACATCTGCAGTTGGCCTCACAAATACAGCCTTTACAACCCATACACTGTGCCTTCCACCCCCCAGACTGAACAGTTTACAATCAGTAACCACACTACCTCACACAAATGCACACTTATGTATATAATGTACATACAGTATATATCGAAAAATTTATTCCCAGGGCACCTTAATGTCAAGGAAAATTCTTTCTATGTGTATGCATACATGGTAATGAAGGTTCTGATTAATTATAAAGAGAACAATATTAACAGTATTTGCACAACTCTTACCACTTTAGAATAACATATACATTTATTTCATCAAGCCTAACAGTTGTGCTGCAGACGTGCTCAAGCACAGCACACTGAGACGGAGGAGGTTTGCCTTTTTAACTGAAAGGAGTCTTATTGATCCATGCCCATGCATTTAATAATCCCAAAATACTGCAAAACAGCCACTGTCACAAATATTTTTACACATGTTAAAGTTGCTCTGTGTTTGTTGTGTAACGTGCAAAAATCTGTCATGTTTTGTACACTGTGTATTCCTGTCAGAAGTGGTGTAAAAATGCACCTGCAGACAAACAGGAGACTCATTTCTCTTCATTAATGCTCCTGTTGAACTCCTTGGCTCTTACAGGTTTCAGCTTGGGGCGGTTACGTCTTCATCATCAACCTAATTCCTCTTCATGTGTTCGTCCTGCTGCTCATGCAACGCTTCAGCCGGAGAGTCTACATAGGTGAGATTCAGCACACGCACACACTCAGAAACATGAATATTTTATTTATGTCCAAATTAATTCGCCACTATAAACAAATGACTTTCAGGAAGTGGGGGGTGGGGAGGTTTACTATTGTGCTCATTGACAATCAGTGTTGCACATTTGGAGTAAAAAGGCAACACCAAAGGCCAAGGCAGCTATGCAGTCAACATGCCCACACACACTCACACTCCCAATGCTGTGATTTTTTTTTTTAACAGTAGCAGCCCACAAAAGCGACACACGGAGCTGTTGATGTGACACACCGGGTATTATTCTCTTTAGCCGACATTGTACAATAAGTGTTACTGATAATTGATACCATCCATTAGCAGCTGATGCGTCTGTAATGCGACAGATATCAGCTTAACACCGGTGCCCCAGTGAACAGCAAAGAACTATGTGATAAAAGAGACATTGAAAGTGGAATGGCAAGCAGCAGCAGCAGCAGCAGAAGAAGGAAAAAAAAAAAAAAAACGAGAAGGGGAAAAAAAGATTAAAGCTGCCTTCCCTTCAAAGAGCTCGTCTCGTCGCACACTCTGAACTCGCCTCGCTGATCATGAATCGAGTCCTAACGTAGAGCACACAGCTCCCCACTGATGCTCAAACACCACCCCATTGTTTTCTGATCCAAATCAGTAGCCCATACCTGCCACAAGCCTTGATATGCCCGGGGAAATAATGACATATCGGGTCATAAGGAGCACACGGTTGGCTGGGGGTTAGCTCGGCAACGATGGCAGAAGAAAGTGTGAAAGAGGAGAATCAAAGAGGGAACATAGCGAGCGCTGCTAAAACTCGAGGCAAGAACAGAGGAGGAAGATGAGACGATGGGACTGGTGGGTTCTACATCCTCGATAACATTATTGGCAAAATGAATAATTTAGCCTTTCCTTCTGTACGGCGCCGCTCGCTTCTTTTCACCTTCACATCTCTGTCTGAACGCCTGTACGTACTGTCCACTCCACCTGCAGCAGTTGGTAGCTAGCTCCAAGTTGTAATAATTCACTGCGGTGTGTTCGCAGATCTTGTACACCATATGGACAAAAGTACTGGGACAGGTTGAATTCAGGTGTCTCTCTTCTAATGGGTCATGGATACAAAACAATAATGACGAATGTTAGAATTTAGTTTTATATTGGGGTAAATAGCATTCAATTGGTTAGTTTTGTTGACATTATTTTTGCTTCCAAAATGCCCCAGAGATTGTTTTCCTTAATGTTGATTTTGTTTGTTTGTGTTTTTTATCCATGACTGTGCTTTTAAAAGTTTTAACTCAGAATTTCTGGAATATTTTTGTGCTCTGACTGTAAACAGTAATTTGCCACTACAACTAACCATATACTTTCTTCAAGTTTCGCTTAGGAATAAAAATCTTCCATTAAACATTCTAGCTTGTGTTTTTGTCCATGTAGTTTATAAACGGCAATATTTCTAAGTTAGTTGTGGTACAGAACTGGTGTTTGGAGTCAGAGCACTGAAGATGTGTTAGCGAGTTAAAGGTAGAACGGTTCTAATCATAGTCAATGAATGAGAGAAGCTAAAACAATTTAAAAAGAATCTAACCAATACATTGATGTGTTAGAAAAGAAACACCTGAATTCAAGGTGTGCACATACTTTTGTCCGTGTAGTGTGTCTGTGGTACAAGGTCTGGTTTGCGACCCGCTGTCACACTCCAGCCTCCTCTCGCTCTATTCTCCCCATCTAATAAAGCCGAGCTCCTCTGATCTCCACAGCAGAAGTTGAACCTTTTGAATACATTACCAGTATGATGGATGTCTTTTATCTGCTTATGGGCATGAGCTCGGCGGCTGTTTCCCAGTGGTGATTCCGAGGCCGTCGCGTCATTCAGCGTCCAGAGAGCAGGTGCCGCGTGCCGCCTACCGGGAGGCTTGGGCAGGACACTTCCTGCCTCATCCATTACTGACCAGCCCTGCCTGACTGGACCAGATGATTAGATGAGACGTGATGAGAGGGGTTCTGAGAGGAGGACGACACGTGTATTCATCATCTTTTAGTTTGGATGCATTTCCAGGAGGGAAAAAAACCTGACATCTGTTTGCAGAAATGACCACCTACAGACAGCTCTCCCATTTCACTGCCAAATCAAAGCACAACCAGCCAGAGAGCAGCTGAAAAGAAAACGTTCTAGGTCATTATTCCATTAATCTGTCATGATTTGCACAGCAGAGAAGAATTTAATTTCCAAAGTTTTTATTTGAGGCTTTTCTTTTTTTTTTTAATGCTTTTTGCCATCAGTTGGGCTGCGTAAAGTTTTAAGTCACACTAAATTCAGGCGTTTCATTTACTGGAAGGCATCGTGCATGCTGATGTGAGGCTACTGTTGAGCGGAAGATGGCCATGGGTTTGGAGGTGTATATCTACACACATTGTACGAGATTCATTTTTATTTATGTATTTTTAAATTTTTAAGTCATACCCGATTTTGAACACCTTAAGCCTTTTTGTGGACAGCCTCCTCCTTGCTCTCTTCTATACCACCAACATTTTGACTCGTAAGTCAGATTGGATCAGTCCTTGGGGGAGGGCGTTATTATCTATATGATGTAGGTGTTTTTTTGTTTTTTTTTCCACATCAATAATGCACATTTAATGGGGATGAAAGAATGGAAAGATGGAGTAAGAAGACAAACAAAAGTCTCCCAAACGCTAAGACGAGGAAACACGATGAAGCACATAAGGCTTAACTTCATCACTTCATCTACCTTGCTTTTCTTCACGACTAAACATGTCATTCTTAATGTTGATATTGTATACAATGTAATTTTTTCCCCAACATTTTTTCATTGAGGATGTCAATTTACCTCTGTCACCTTGATACAGGATAATAATTCAACCCATTGGAAACTGAGTAACACTGAGATGTGACTCCAGACATGGTTGTCTGAGAAATGACATGCTACTCACTGCATTCTTGCAGCAATTCTGAAGTATTAATCACTGCAGCAATTAACCAGTGGAAGGATCTGAACTGTCCGTCGACTCAAATATATGCTCTATGTACCATTACAGCTCTAGAACCTACAGTATTAAGAGGTGGATTTTTGGAGTGTCCTTCATTTTTGACTAAAGAATTTTCATTTTCATAAACTTCTCATTTTCATCTTAGAACAGAGACGGCCAGACAGTAAATAACCCAGAGGAGAGAAAAACAACGCACAACCTTGTAATTCAATCCAACATTTAAGCACTTGACAGAACAGAGCGCATACATACAGGCCTCTACGTGTTGAGCTTTTTAAAGATCGGTGCTTATATTAATCCACCACAGCTCTTTGTTAAAAAAAAAACAACAACAAAAAAACGAGTGTTTGCGTGGGTGAGAAGGGGTAGCAACAACCTTGATTTCCATTTTCTCACACTGGCGTCTCCAATACTGTTGTTCTCTACAATCTACGATCAAATCAGAAGTGGTAGATTCAGAGACAGAGCAGCTTCTACGTGCGTGTCTGGCCCGCGGGGTCTAATGAATGTGGCCTGCAGCGGAAGGAACGATCTAAGAATGCATTGATTCCAGCTGGCTAGTGGATGTGTTATCCTCCGCTCTTGATGAGGCGATGAGATAATCATGGTGTAAATTATGCTGAAGATGTGCACGTTTCCAACAGGACAGCAGGCTCTTCTCACAGCAGGATACACATCTTTGGGTGTAATAGCAATACTAATCAAGCCTACTTGTGAAGGCGGCTGCAGAGGGAGTCAAGGTTTGATTCGCTGCCCAGAAACAACTTGGCTTAGATTTTTAGATTTTCCTTTTTTTTTTTTTTTTTTTTTTTTTTTGCTTCCCCACATTTCCCCTCAGAGGGATTTGGTGAAGTTATCGGCACATAATAAGCCTGATCTCATAACTGGGAGTAATCAGATAACTATAATAGTCAGATCTGGGGCTTTTACGTGTGCTTTAGAAATATAGCGATCAGGCAACTTTGACAAGAGACAGAAAGAAGCAAAAGCTAATGCTGTCCTTGCCCTTCCTTACTTTCAATGTCTTCAGACTAACTCTCCTTCGTTGGCTCTCACCAAAAAAAAAAAAAAAGAATTAAGCTGCTAATGTTGTCTGAGTACATTTGACAGCGTTGTTTCCTTTTTCTGCAGTTTTGAACACATGCACAGATGTAAAAGAATGGAATAAATCAGATTTACAGGTATATGCTTGAACACATAGGAGTATCAGGCAGGATCTATGTGTGTTAACCTGATTCCTTGATCAGATTACACTCTACCCAATCTCAAACTATCCTGATAACCCCATAAATCACATGTAATTGGACTCAATGATTTTAAGCACAACTACAATGAACCAACAATAACAGAGTCCATCTTCCGTGGAATGATCCTTTCCCTTTTCTTAGCGCTGACCTTAAATGGTCGTCTTTTCACCTCCTGAGGTTTTGAAGCACGCATCAAATATTATGCTGAAGCAGAGCTGACTCCAAACACACACGACTAGAGACACACATGTTGTCCTAAAGCGGTGTGGAGAGGTGGGGGCAACTCTGGTCCTCGAGGGCCGGTGTCCTGCATGTTTTAGATGTTTCCCTCAACCATCACACCTGGATGTCGTTATGTCGTTGTCAGGCTTCTGCCAGGCTTGGTGATGAGCTGATCATCAATTGAAATGGGCGCAATTGAAGTGGAGGGTGTCAGGGGTGTCAAACATGCGGCACCAGGGCCAAATGTGGCCCGGCAAAGGTTCTATCCAGGCCTGTCAAATGAATTTGTGAAATGCCAAAAAAAAAAAAAAAAAACTTAACCAAAACTTAGCCAAATAGCATAACTTAGCCAAATTTAGATTTGAGGTTCCACATATATACTGGGAAAAATATTACATGGAAATGTTTTCATTTAATTTTCCTGTATTTCCGTGAACCTGAAATGTCTGAAGAGAAGTGTAATTTTAACAATATTCTGCCTCTTACTAAATGTTTTGTGCATTTCTAGATCCACTCTGACCTGTAAGCTGTAATGTACATGTATAAATTATAAACTGAGGGATAATATTGTTAAAATTTGTAGGTGTAAACATTTTCATCATATAAGGAAAGTTTGGACATTTTTGATATGTAATTCTGTCATTGTTTGACTGGCTCCGCTCACTTCACACCAAAATTGGCTGACTTTGGCACCTGAATTAAAGTAAGTTAGATGCCCCTGATCTAAAGCAGGACACAGGCCCTGGAGGACTCTTGTTCTAAAGCCAACTCATGATGTCAAGGATTTGATTTCCAGCCCGAGGTGCCAATTTTGCACGTCTTCATCTCTCGCCCTTTGTCTCCAGTTTGTAATAAGATTCTGCAGGTTGTTCAACAGAGCTGACGCTGTAGTCTCGTTGGCTGTGGCGGTATCAGGCCAGGGGAGCTTTATTGGAATGCTTTATTACGGGATCTTTGTTTCAGCGTTTTGGATGTGACCCCAATGGGCTTGTTTGAAGCGGTTTTCAGGTTTCGCCGGAGTCGTCACAGAGTGCCCGTTGTTGAGTTTTTGCAGCGAAACTCCCGGGTGTGTAAATCGTTTGAACCCCCAGACTTAATCACGCTTACACTGTCAGTCATGATTTAAGCCCAAACGGTATTTTGCTCCTGTGCACCGCGTCAAGGACTTTGCAAGTTTGTTTCCAGGCGAGGATAAGAGGGGGAGGGTGGAGAAATGCAGCTACAGTACAATCGCTACCATTGTGTCTCTGGGTATCTTTGGCCTCATTCAACCATTCGTAGGCCTCGACAGTAGGCTTCTTAACCGATTCACTGACGTCTTTGTTGCATTTCTGACTATGTTTATTCCCGTCCTCAACTGGTCTCTTGTTTATACTGTAACCAGTAGAGTCCCGAGTCCAGCTTTTTTTGTTTTATATTCAAATGTGACAGAAATAACAAGCAATCTGATGTTCTAGGATTGGATTTGTATTCAGAGGCAGAAGCGGTCAGGTCACAACTTGTTTGAATTAACTGCAGTTAAGGGGAAAAGATTTAACCGTGGCATGAATGTGTTGTGTTTGCCTTTTAAGTCCTGGAAGGCACAGGAGAACCCTGCAGTAGACGTTTATTTTGTTCTATTACTCTGCTCATTTTGCAATTCGCAGGTCAATTTTCCCTATTGAAATTAATTTAAATTGAATTACTCCCTTTCAGCCACCGGAAACCACCCAAAAATCCTTTCATAAGGGCTTTTAAAACTGAAAAAGTGCAGTTTGAAACAAATAAATAAAATAACTTAACAAAAGCGAATGCAAAACCAAAATGAACAACTCTGATAGTGCTTCAATGAAATAAACGTGACCTGAGCGAGCGGAGCCTGTTGGGTGCTGATTAGTGGCTGTCACATTCAGCCCAGTATGATCTCAAGTAGACCATACCACTAAAATAAAGTTATTGTATATAAAAGTTCACATTTGCAAACTATCCTTTCATGTGAAAAATGACAAATTATTACTTTTATTACTTTTTGTAATTGTTACTATGACTGCAATCACTGTTAATGCTGATATTAGTATATTTGTTTTGACTACTATCATTATTGGTCTTAACTACTACTATTAATATCTATTATGGCTTGTACTTATACTCTTGTGCACTGGCCTGTTTTTACTCCTGTTTCTACACTTATTGCTGTTACAGTTTTTTATTTATTTACTTATTTTATCTTCAAATTTTTCTTATAAAAGTACATTCAGTTTTGTGCTGCTACTGGAACGTAATTTCCCAGTGGCCCTGACCAGCGGATCAATAAAGTTCAATCTAATCTAATAAAATATAATATAACATAGTATAATCTTCCTTAAAGTCAATATGTGCTTTTTTTTTAACAATATTATGCCTCAGCTCATCATTTACACATGTACATTGCAAATTATATCAACAAAGGCACAAAGGGCTTAGTAATGAGCATGGGGAACTGAAAAATATAGTATTTAACTGTAGTATCGAAGGCTATATTGAAACTTTTCGTAGGACCCTTTGTTTGACACTCCTGATATACACATCCTTATATTTACCAAGAGCAAAGAGGTACAGACGCAACTAGGATGTAACTCATACAGTGTCTTATCCACATGTACCTCTGCACAGATGTAGCAAACATTACTTTACAACAAGCCTCCTTAGCTTCACTTTATGTATCAAATGCCTTCCACTGCACATCAGCTCATAAATGAAATCTAAAGGCTGACTTGAGTTGCTTCCATGAACAACAACACACTGTGACGTCTTCGTTGTTAACCTGATTTTGTCTTATGATTATCTGACCAGTAAATAGAGCTGATAGTCATTTGTTACTGCTTCTAATGTGTGTGTGTGTGTGTGTGTGATTCCACTTCTCTTCAGCTTACAGCACCTTCTACATCATCGGCCTGGTCCTCTCTATGCAGATCCCTTTTGTGGGCTTCCAGCCAATCAGGACCAGTGAACACATGGCTGCAGCAGGTCAGAAACCAATCACCTTAGGGTTGGATGGGGAGTGGAAAACATCATTTTGAGCGAGTAATGTGTTTACTGCAGGCTTTTATGGCTTTGTAAAATAATATTGTTATTCCTCACACGGAGCAGACAAATGCTTTGACTCAAGCTACAGATGAAGCATTGGTTTTGCATCAAAAAGGTTACAAACGCAAGTCAGAAAATAATTAAACTGCCATATAATGAGAGAAAGACAAAAGACAACACAAGGCCAACACCTGAATAGAAGTACAAGGTAAACCTCTTCAAGTGTATAAATGTCAGGTGTTATACGGAGGTGTTAATATAATGACTTGGAAACAGAAGTGCATATTGCAGCTTGCATTTCTTGTTTAAATTAATAAGTGAACAGCTTAAATAATTAAATATCCACACTGGAATGCGTTCATGTTGGTACCTGTAAATGACTTCAGATCTTCATATGTTAAATGAATCCTGTGCCATGTCCACACTGATACAGATATTCTTAGATTTAAAAACTTATGACTGTGTTAGAATGACTTCAAACCAGTAGAACATGTACAGTACTGTACAAACACATGATAGTAATGATAAAAATTGGGCGAGACATACATCATGACATATGTTGTACATAACGTACATCATTTTCATCTTTTGTGAACACACAGACACATATACAAACAAACTAGAGTTTAAATGTTTTGATGTGGATGACGGGAACAAACGGGAAAGTCAGTTTTGCTGAATATGAGCATTAGTGTGGATGGAGCTTAACAAAGTAATTTCTTAAAATGTCAAATCTTTGGGAAAATGACAACTATGGTTTGGAGTTGAGTTGGAGTTGTTGTGTGGACAAAGATATTTAATAAAATTAAGGTTTTAGAGGGGGAAAATATCTCTTTAAAAAAATATCCTTTTACATTTTTTTTAGCACAGATGAAAAAAGACAATGAGAAACCAAAACCAAGAAAAGAAAAAAGAAACACGTTGAATTGAATAATTACCAGACATGTAAGCTTTAGCTGAAATAATGCAGAATATAAAAATGATGAGTAAGTAAACCGTGACGAAGAACGCCTCCCAATAAGAAATGCTGTTGTAGTTTTTCTCATCCCTCCCTGTATCATCACATTGAAACTGCAAAACGCTGAGCAGTGACTTTGAGATGGTGACCCTGGTCCTGTTGGTCCCTGCAGGTGTGTTTGTGCTGCTCCAGGTCTATGCCTTCCTGCAGTACCTGAAGGACAGGCTGACCAGACAGGAGTTCCAGACGCTCTTCTTCCTGGGGGTTTCTCTGGCCGCCGGTGTGGTTTTCCTCTCGGTCATCTACCTGACATACATTGGTGAGTTCACATTGAAATTCAAAGAATCACACAATGCAGTATTTCTCTTGCCTCGTAGCACACTTGCCAAAGTCATATATTATATGGACTAAAAGTATGTGGACATGTTGAATTCAGGCATTTGTTTCCCAACGGGTCAGGGATAAAACAACAATGGCAAATGTCATAATATACTTTTATACTGTGATAAATATCATATTGATTATTAATATTGATGTTAATATTACAAATCAGCATAAATCTTACAGCTATAACCATGATGTGTCCCAATATTTTTGCCCATAGAACTGATAAACATCAATATTTTCTTTTTGAGTTTAATGGGAGATTTTTCTTCCTAAGTGAGATGTGAAGAAAGCAGATGGTTAGTGCTGGTAGGAAATTATTTTCAGTCAGAGCACGAAAAAGAGAAAATTAGAAAGAAACAATACAATATACAAAGAATCTGTCACTGTTGAGACAAATAAAGTAAATACCATCCCCGAGACATTTTGGAAGCGCAGAACAATTTAAACAAAACGAATCAATGAAATGATATTTATCCCAATATAAACCCATATTATCTCATGTCCTTCTTGTTTTGTAGCCCCGCCCCTCTTCCAAAAGGAACACCAGAAATTCAATGTGTCTCAGTACATATATTATTACGTTTATATTACATATATTTATATTTATATAAATTTATATTACATATAAATTGATAAATTAAAATATTTATATAAATTATAAATAAATATATAAATAAATTATAATTATTATAATTATAATTATGA